>RJWJ010005054.1:0-17955 GCA_004363605.1 Indri indri | reverse complement strand
TCAGCCTCCCGAGTAGCTGGGACTACAGGCATGTGCCACCATGCCCAGCTAATTTTTTCTATATATGTGTTTTTAGTTGTCCATATCATTTCTTTCTATTTTTTAGTAGAGACAGAGTCTCGCTCTTGGTCAGGCTGGTCTCGAACTCCTGACCTTGAGTAATCCGCCCGCCTCGGCCTCCCAGAGTGCTAGGATTACAGGCGTGAGCCACCACACCCGGCTGATCTTTTTATCTTTTGTAACAATTTTTGACTTAAAAACTATTTTGTCTAATACTAGTATAACCACTCCAGCTCACTTTTGGTTACTATTGCATTGAATATCTTTTTTTTACCCTTTTACTTTCAGTCTATTTGTGCCTTTAGATCTAAAGTGAGTCTCTTATAGACAGCATGCAGTTGGATCATGTTTTTTGTCTATTTTACTAATCTCTACCTTTTGATTGAATGTTTAATCAGTATACATCTACAGTAATTGCTGATTCTTTTTGTTTTTTGAATTCTGTATGTTTCATACCTTTTTTATTTCTCATTGTCTCTATTACTACTTTTTTTCCTGTTTGATTTTTTTGTAGTATACTCTTTGATTCCCTTCTTATTCCTTTCCTGAATATTTTTTAGATATTTTCTCAGCGACTGCCATGTTCGTTATAATTAGCATCCTAAATTTATAGCAATTCAGTTTAAACTAATACCATCTTAGCTTCAAAAGCATGTAGAACTCTGCTTGTATTCAGTTCCACCCCTCTTATATTGTTGTCTTCACTAATCCTATGTGTGTACATATGTACCCAATAACATAGATTTGTAATTATTTTATGTACTTGTCCTTTAAATCATATAAGAAATAAAAAGAGGAGTTATAAACCAAAAATACAGTCATAATGGCTTTTATATTTACCCATGTAGTTATAATACCTTTACTAAAGTTCTTTATTTCTTCATACGGCTTCAAGGTGCTGTCTAGTGTCTTTTTCTATGTTCTTACTTTTGTTCAACTGAGATTGTCTTAATGTCTTTAGTTTTGAAGGACAATTTTTCTGCATAAGGAATCAAGCACATTTAAAGTGGTTGTCTATGGGGAAGTGGGGAGTGGGACCCAGATATCAAATAAGGAAAATATATAAAACAAAACAACAAAGGAGCCTTGCACCAACCCGTAAGTGCAGGGTAATGCGTACCAAGAAGTAGACTTAACTTGATTATCTGCATCTATCTGAGTTAAAAATATATATATATGTGTGTGTGTGTGTGTGTGTGTGTGTGTGTGTATATATATATATATATATATTTTTTTTTTTTTTTTTTTTAAGCCGAGTTAATCCATTCCTACAGTAACATTCTGAAGGGACTATTCACTTTCTTCTTCCTAGATTGCCCAGATTTTCCTGGGTTTTTGTCCCTCCTAGGGCCTAGTATTTCCCATTTTCTTCAATTCCCTGAGCTCCCCATATCTTTTCAATAAATACCTTCTTTTTCACTGTAAGGTAGCAGAATCAGCTCCTATTGTTTTTCACCTAAGCCCTCAGTGAATGTGTCCCTGGGCGAACATCAAGAGCCTTCTTAGGGAACGGACTTCTGGGTAAAGAGATTAAATGGCCATTTATTTCTCTGTCCAGTGTCTAAGCTGTGTTGTCTCTAGGGCCATGGCTGCTGTTTGGGAAAAGCGAGAACATTTAGGTCATGTTTCAGTGTGGCGTGTTTATGTCCCCAACACCTAGCATACAGTGGTTGGCATACAATAAGGAGGTCAATAAGTGTCTTTTGAATTAATGACTAATCTTAACACTTTGAAGTTGCCTTTTTCTTGATTCAGTACTTGCTTGGTGGCTGTAAACCTTTGATTTTTATCAGAATTCTAACAAAATTGATTCTCACAGTTTTTACTTTATTTTTCCATGTTTCTCTGGAAGGATGGTCCCTTGGAGCTTACTCTGCTGTTTTCTCTGATTCCACATTTTTAATGTAGACAAGGTGACTTAACTCTAATCCTGTTCAAAGAACTGGTAGGCGGTATACAAAGTGGCCTTTTCAAATTTTTATTTCTGAATGAAATGTTAGGGATATTTTGTGAAAAATATTTCTATGGACAAATAAGTTTGGGAATAATTGTATGCCATTTTAAGTTTTATAGATACACAGTATATATTAGCATATAACTTAAAAGTACTGAGGAATACCACAATAAATAAACTTCCTTCCTTCCTTCCTCCCTCCCCTTCCTCTCCTCCCTTCCTGAGTCTTGCTCTGTCGCCCTGGCTAGAGTACAGTGGCATGACACTCAATGCAGTCTAATGCAATCTCAAACTTCTGGCCCAAGCAATCCTCCTGCCTCAGCCTCCCGAATAGCTGGAACTACAGGCGGGTACCACCACGCCTGGCTAATTTTTCTATTTTTTGTAGAGATGGGGTCTTGCTCTTGCTCAGGTTGGTCTTGAACTCCTGTCCTCAGGCGATCCTCCTGACTCGGCCAGAGTGCTAGGCATGAGCCACCACCCGACCGAAACATCTTTCTTAAATCCAAATTTTCCTAAGTATTTGTTAGTAGAACCCCCATTACTTTGTGGCATGCCTGTTAGTAACTAGAAGAATTTCTATTCTATGTAAAACAGTTCATTTAACAGTGTTATAACATCATGTGACTGTCTAAAGCCAGGCTTTTCAATTGGAAAAAAAAAAATTCTTTAGTGTAGCCAGGCAAGACTCTACCATAATTGTTTTTAAAACTTTTGATCATCATTCAAGTTCCAGTTATTTATTGGTTTAAAAATTGAAGGCTTAAAACAACAATGAGTTGCCACTTCATACTCACCAGGATGTCTAGAATTAACACGTTGGATAACAACAAATGTTATTATTAGCAACACTTGTTATAAGATGTAGGGAAATTGGAACCCTCATGTACTTTTGGTAGGAATATAAAATGGTGCAGCCACTTTGGAAAAGAGTGTGGGAGTTCCTCAAACATTTGAACATCGAGGTACAATAGGATCCAGCAATTGTATTCCCAAGATATACCCAAGAGACATGAAAACATGTTTATGCAAAAACTGGTATATAAATGTTTATAGCAGCATTTATAATATCGAAAAGGTAGAAACAACCCAAAATGTCCATCAGTGGATGAATGGGTAAACAAAATGTTGTCTGTTCATACAGTGAAATATTATTCGGCCATAAAATGGAATGAAATGGTGCTTCATGTTACAAAATGAATAGACAATGAAAACATTGTGCTAAATGGAAGAAGATGTATACAAAAGACCCTATAATATATGATTCCATTCATATAGAAGTCCAGGATAGGGAAATTTATAGAGTTAGAAAGTGGGATGGAGTACTATGGGGTGTTGATCTCAAACAGTTGCAGGGTTTCTTTTTAAGATGGTGAAAATATTCTGAAATGGACTCTGGTCATGGTTGCACATATCTGTGAATATGCTAAAAGACACTGAATTCTATACTTTACATGGCTGAATTGTATGTGGATTATATTAACATCTTAATAAAGCTGTTTTTTAAAAAAACTTGAAGGCCACCTCTGTGAGTCACTACTGAGACTGCTGGAGGTATGTAAAGTCTTTGACTTAACAAAAATCAAGTTAAATAAACAACTGTCCATTTGGCAGCACTGCTGTCATCTTTGGAAATGTGAATTGGAAGTTGAGTTAACCAATACTGTCTCTCTCTAGCAGCTGAATGCTTATTTCTGCAAGAAGTAAGTTGAATTGCTTATTATGTGACACAACAACTGCCCTTCATAAGTGGGCGATGGTTTTCTAAGGAGGGCTTTTATTTTCATTTTGAATTTCTTAAAGATACCTAATGTTTATTGCCTAGGAAAGCATATTGGAATATTCAGGAAAAGATCCCAGTTCTGATTTTTTTTTCCCCATTGGATATGTGTGTGTGTGCGCGCATATACACATACACACACACACACACACACACACACACACACACACACCCACACATATATACATATTCCCAAATGAAACCCATGTTCCACTTTCTTGTTTGTATCCATTAACTTTGAATAATTTATCCCTACTGGCTTGATATTTTGACTTCCTGGTGACTTTGAAATTCCATTTTATTATTCCTATTTCTGTAAATGTTAAATAAAATAACTACATTTGAAGAACTCTAGTATCGATAGTCTTGTAAATATGTTTCTTGTTGGAAGATTATATCCCTATTAAAAATACTAAGAATGAAGAATAGTAAAATAGAGAATATAATTACCTGTAATACATTCATAAAGGGAGAAAAATTGTTTTTTTGTGGATATATATCTCATCTCATTTTTATATAAATGTAATCTTATTGCACATAAATAACATCTTACTGTTTAGAATTAATACTCTTATACTAAATTCTTAGATTTGGGACTGTTTCTGGACTTTGTTGCTGTTATCTTTCTGTACTTTTCAAATGAATATTAGTATCATTATGAAAAAAATTTAACTGGAATTTCATTGGCATTTCATTAAACTTATAAATTAGTTTGATTATTGCTGTTTTTCATCTGCTTTGTAGGTATTTTTCCAGGTTGATACATTTTTATGTATAATGCATTTAGCCATTAAAAATTATTTAACTTAATATTTTTGCCTGCTTAAGTTTTTCTAGTACTAAATACTTCTGTAAACATTTTTAAAGTTATGTCTTCATACAACCTTATTATATCTTTTCTTGGCTATAAAAGGTTCATACATTTTTGTACTTTTGGGAAAAGTGTCATTAAAAGGGCTTGTTTTCTAAACAGTCATCAGTCTTTATCAGAATGTTACAGATTGAATCTCTGTCAAATTGATAGGCCAGAATAGAATCTCCTTTTAATTTAGTGGGGTTTTTGCTATATATTTTTTAATTATAGATAAGGTTAGATACTTTTGTACTTTATCTTATATTTGGCCACTTTTATGTATTATTCCTTGGCCCATTTTTAAAATTAGAATGTTCATCTTTTATATTGATATGAAATATGAGAATTTAGCCCATATCAATTTATATGTTTTATCAGGGGTTGTTATTTATCTTTAAATTGTTTTATTGTATTGAATTCTAGAAATAGTTTTAATATGGTGAGCTTATCAGTTGTTAACTTTGAGGTATCAGGCTGCTGTCATGTCTTGAAAAATCTTTCTCATCAAGATTAGAAATAGTTGCAGAATTTTATTTTAGTACCTACGTTTGGGCTTTTGTTTTTTATATATCATTTTTTTAATCCTGCTGCTATCAGTATTGGTGTATTACCAAAGGAAAGAGTATACGTTTTCTCCCTACAAATGGTTAACCAGTTTAAATTTTAAAATATATATATATCTCTGCTTTTTCAGACTCCATTGTATAGAATTAATACTTATACTAAATTCTTAGATTTGGGACTGTTTCTGGACATTGTTGCTGTCATCTTTCTGTATTTTTCAAATGAATATTAGTATCATGAAGTTTAGCTGGAATTTCACTGGCATTTCGTTAAACTTATAAATTAATTTGATGATTGCTGCCTTATAATAGTATTCCCAATGAAAAAATATGGTATTTCTCTCCATTTATTCAGGTTGCATTAATGCTTCTTGCAAATTTTTCCTTCATATAGACCATACACATTTCGTAAATGTGACAGCCAGATTTATTGTCAGCACTAAATATCTGTGTACACCTGCTGTCTGTGCTTTTTCTCCTTTCATTTTCTTAGACCCATCCTAATGGGTTCTGTTAGTGCCATCACTCCTTGTTAGCAGTTAATATCAACACGAACATTATCTTTCATGTTGCCAGAGCCAATGGTCAGTTCTGACTCATCTTCCTTAATCTTCCTGTAATATTTGAAATACTATATTCCTGAAACACTTTCGTCAGTTGGCTTCCAGAATATTGCCCTCTCTTGGCTGCTTTTCACTGGCTGGTCCTTCTCCCCTGGTTCCCTGGATCCTGCTCATCTTCCTGATCTCTTCATATTGGTGTACCCCAGGGCTGAGTATTGAAGCTCTTTTCTTCCCTTAACTACCCAAATTCCTTTAATGAGTTCATCCAGTCTTAAGGATTTAAATATTATTTGTTTCTTGTGTGCAGGGATGTGCAGTACCAGCCACTTGTTAGATGCTCAGGAAAATGATGAATGCTGATGATTCCTTGCTTTTTCTTTCCTCCCCACGCCTCACCTGTAAACTCTATCTAGACCCCATTTCATGTCCTCCTCATAGGGTCTGTTAGAAATTCCAACAAAGCATGTCTGGTATAGAACTCTTGATCTCCCGTCACCCATTTCTTCTCCACAAAAATCTGTGAGCTGCCACCTTCTCCTCAGTTCTTCTGTATTTCAGTAACTGGCAACTCCCTCTGTCTGCTTGTTCGGGACACAAACTGGAGTCATCCCTCATTCCTTTTTATTTTCTGTACTCTGTACCTGCCCCATTAGTAAATACTGTCCCTTTTACTTTGAAAGTGTATCTAGAACCCATCCTCATTTTAAATCCACAGTGTTCATTGGTCCAGCCACTGGTCTTTCTTACCTGCCCATTGCTTTAGTCTCCAGACTCGTTATTCCCTCGCTCTGCTATGGTGGGTTCTTGGTGCAGTAGCTAAACCTTTCAAAGCATTAGGTCAGGCCATGTCGCTCCTGTGCTTCAAACTCATCCCAAAGAGTCCTTACCATTAGCCTATAAGGCTCTAACGCGCCCTTTGCCATCTTTGTGATGTGCTCTCATTCTTCTTCCCCCCTCGGTTGGCTCAGCTCCAGCCACCACATTGACCTTGCTGTTCCACAGACATGGAGGATATTCCCACCTCAGAGCCTTTTCCTTTCTCCCTTGAACTCTCTCCCCTGTGATTTTTTTTTTTTTTTTTTTTTTTAGGAGACAGGGTCTTGCTCTGTCACCCAGGCTGGAGTGTGGTAGTGTGATCATTGCTCCCTGCAGCCTTGAACTCCTGGGCTCAAGTGATGCTCCTGCCTGGCCTCCTGCATAGCTGGGACTATAGGCATGCACCACCACACCTGCCTAATTTTTCCTTATTTTTTGTAGAGACAGGGGTCGTGCTGTGTTGCCCAGGCTGTTCTCAAACTCCTGGCCTCAAGCATTCCTCCCAGCTTGGCCTCCCAAAGTGCTGGGATTACAGGTGTGAGCTGCCAAGCCTGGCCCCAGTGAATATTTTTAATGTGCTACTCTTTCACTTTAGTGAGGTCTGTGGTCTGTTGCTGTGTCGTGCATACAGTAGTCCCCCCTTATCTGCAGTTTCACTTAGGCAGTTTCAGTTACCCCCAGTGTACTGTGGTCCAGAAATATTAAGATATTTATAGAGAGAAAGAGAGCGTGACAACAGTCACATAACTTTTATTACGGTGTTATTGTTATAATTGGTCTATTTTATCATTGTTAATATTTCACTGTGCCTGATTTATGAATTAAACTTTATCATAAGCATGTATATATAAGAAAAAACATAGTATATATAGGATTTGTTACTATCTGCGGTTTTAGGCATCTACCGGGGGTCTTCAAACGGATCCCCCACAGATAAGGGGGAACTACTGTACCTCCTAAGTCGATTGTGAGCCTTTTGAGACCAACGTCTTTGTTGTGTTCATTGCTGTATCTTGGGTGCTAAGACAATTTTTTGTTGCTGTTTTGAATGGGATGTTTTCCTGACTAATAATTGCTAATATAAAGTAGAGCTACTTATTTGATATGTTTATTTTATGACCAATCAACCTACTGATCTACCTCTTTTTAAAATAAGTTTCAAGTGTTACTCAAAGTACCATTCTGTAAGCACTTTTTGCCTTGACCTTTTTCATATTTATTGATCTTTTTCGTATGTTCTTTACCTTTCTCAAATTACTTTTGTTGCTTTGCCGAGAACTTCCAGATCAGTGTTGAATCATAGTAGGATTCTTGTGTGATGTTGATGGTAGGTTCTTGTTTCTGACTTGAAAGCAAATGCCTCCTGAATATTCCTTATTCTTGAAGAGTTTCTTTCCATGTCTGGTTTACCATGTGTGTTTTTGTGTGTGAAAGTGGGTTCTTGTGTTTTTGTATGAGATAGAGAATGAAAATAAATCAGGAATCGCTACTGAATTTTATTAGATGCCTTTCTGGCATCATTCAGTACACGATGAAATATTTCTCTCTGTACAGTTATTAGTATTATGAATTATAATAACATATTTCCTGTGCTTGAACCAGTCTGGCATTCTAGAAATAATCCCTGTGTGGCTCATGATTTATATGTTTAATGTGTTTTTATGTTTGGTATATCAACATTTCTCATTTATTAATGTATATAAGAATTGAAGAGACATTGATTATAGTTTACTTTGTAAAGGTTTTATGTGAATTACACTAGCTTTAAAAATTGGGAAAATTTCCATCTTTATTTTGTACAGTAAAAAATTACTGATCACATGGTGAAGAAAAACATGTTTGGCCTTCTTAAGCTCAAAAAATTTTCCAAACTTCAGAACAGTTGGGATAGCATAGTTTTATGTTCTTTGAGGTTAGAATTCATTTTGGCCAGGAGTCTTTGGAGATGGATAGATGATTCTTTTATGAAGTTTTACTTTTTCCTTAGCATCAACTTGTGGGTGTGGATATGTGTGCACATGTATGTTTGTGTGTGTACATGTGTGTATACACACACGTTTTTATTAGTTTCAGATGTTAAGTATAAGAGTTGTTTACTGGAGTGTTTTTTAATATCCAAGTGTGTGGTATTTTAAAAGTTTGTACTCAATTTCTTTGATATACTTCCCTTTGAAAGGTAAAGACTAAGTATGTGAGTATGGACTGAACTTAGTGATTTGCTTCTAATGAATAGCACATGGGAAAAAAGACTGTGTCTCTTTGAGAGTAGGTCATAAAAAGGCATTGTGGCTTCTTTGTTGCTCCTTGGATTGCTTACTTTGGGGGAGCCAGCTACCATATTTCGAGGACACTCAATCGAGCAGCTTTATGAAGAGACTCATGAGGTGAGGAACTGAGGTTTCCTGCCAGTTACCTTATGAATGAACGTGGTGACAAATCCTCTAACCCCAGTAAAGCCTACAGCCTTAGCTCACATTTTGATTGCAGTCTCACAAGAAACCCTGAGTCAGAACCATCCAGCTGAGATGCTGTCTGAATCCTGACTCACAGAAACCATGAGATAATGAATGCTTGTTGTTTTAACCTATAGAGTTTGGGGTAATTTGTTATACAACATAACTAACTAATACAAATGGATTTTTTTGTTATTCTTTTGGCTTACTATGCTTTCAGAGCATTTTAGCCTGTACAGTTTTGCCCTTTGGAACATACTGAGATTTTCTTTGTGGTGTGATAAATGATCAATTAAAAAATGAAATACCAGAAAACATCTGTGTTATTAGTTATATTCAACAGTTTATCCATTCACCTGTGGATATTGTGACAATACTGAATTTTTCAGTATACTCTTATCTGGTATGTTTCTCCATACATTTAGGTCTTCTTGCTATCTCTCAACAATGTTTTGTATTAATAGTTTTCAGTGTGGAGCTTTTGAGCACCTTTTAAATTTCTTTGTAAGGAATTCATGTTTTTGATACTATTGTGAATGGCAAAAATATTTTTCAGTATTTTGCTATTACATAGAAATAGAACTGACTTGCATATGTTGACATAGTTTCCTGAGACCTTGCTATTTCAGTTTCACTATCTCTTTTAGTAGGAATTTTCTTTGTAGATAGTTGTAGAAATTCAAGTGTCTGTGAATAAAGGTGATACTTTCTTTTTCCTTGCCTTTTTCTGCTGGCTAGGACATGTATGATGTTAGCTCTAGGTTATTTTAGATGTCCTTTATGAAATGGAGCTGTTTCCTTCTTAGTGTGCTAAGAGTTTTTGTTATTATTGCTGTTGTTATTAATGGATTTTGAATTTTGTCAAATGCCAGTTCTATATCTATTGAGATGATCATATGATTTTACTCTATTATTCTGTAAATATGGCACATTACATTGATTTTCAAGTTCAAGCTAGCATTGTATTACTGAGATAAACTCCATTTGGCTATTTTATATTACCTTTTCATGTATTGCTGGATTAGATTTCCTCATTTTGTTAGTGATTTTTGTGTCTTTGTGTATGAGGGATATTAATTATCTCATAATGTCTTTGTCAGGTTTTCATAAATGGTTATGCTGGCCCCATAAAATGAGTTGGGGGGCCTATCCTCTTTCTCTGTTTTTTGGAAAAATACTTTGTTAGACTGGTATTATTTCTCTCTTGCATGTTAGGGAGAGATCACCAGTGAACCCATCTGGGTCTAGACTTTTATTTGCGGGAAGGTTTTGTTTTTTTTAATTTCAGAATATTAGGGGGATACAAATGCTTTGGTTACATAAATTGCCTTTGGATTGCTCGAGTCAGAGCTACAAGTGTGCCCATCCCCCAGACAGCACGCACCTCACCCAGTTAGTTGTGAGTTTACCCATTCCGTCCTTCCCCCTTCCACCTGCCCAACACCTCATGAATGTCACTTCCATATGTGCACGTAAGTTTTGATTGATTAGTACCGATTTAATGGTGAGTACGTGTGGTGTTTGTTTTTCCATTCTTGTGATACTTCACTCAGTTACAGTTCCAGGTTAATACAAGAGGTATTAGTTCACCATTTTTTTATGGCTGAGTAGTACTCCATGTTGTACACATACCACATTTTATTAATCCACTCATGTATTGATGGGCACTTGGGTTGTTTCCACATCTTTGCAATTGTGCTGCTATAAACATTCGAGTGCAGGTGCCTTTTTTATAGAATGTCTTTTTTTCCTTTGGGTAAATATACCCAGTAGTGGGGTTGCTGAATCAAATGGTAGTTCTACTTTTAGTTCTTTGAGGTATCTTCATATTACTTTCCATAGAGGTTGGTACTAGTTTGCAGTCCCTCCAGCAGTTGATGAGTGTTCCTGTCTCTCCACATCCATGCCAACATTTGTTGTTTTGGGACTTTTTTGGTAAAAGCCAATCTCACTGAAGTTAAGTGATATCTCATTGTGGTTTTGATTTGCATTTCCCTGATGATTAGAGATGTTGAGCATTTTTTCATATGTTTCTTGGCCATTAGTCTTTCTTATTTAATTATTTTGTGATCTGAGAAAATGCTTTTTATGATGGCCATTCTTTTAAAATAAGGTATGTTGGCTGGGTGTGGTGGCTCACACCTGTAATCCTAGCACTCTGGGAGGCCAAGGCGGGAGGATCACTTGAGGTCAGGAGTCCAAGACCAGTCTGAGCAAGAGTGAGACCCTGTCTCTACTAAAAATAGAAAGAAATTAGCCAGGCGTGATGGCACACACCTGTAATCCCAACTACTCAGAAGGCTGAGACAGGAGGATCACTTGAACCCAGGAGTTTGAGGTTGCTGTGAGCTAGGCTGATGGCAGAGCACTTTAGCCTGGGCAACAGAGTGAGACTCTTGTCTCATAAATAAATAGATAGATAGATAGATAAGATAAGATACGATACGATAAGATATGTTCTGTGCCCAGAACGTGGTCAGTTTTAGTGAATGGTTCCATGTGAGTTTGGGGATGTTGGATGGAGTATTTTCTCTCTTGGTTAAATATCTGGGACTTTTTATATAATGTGTATCTTATCTGGCAAATAAATATATTTGCAGCTAAAAGCAATGTACATAGCTTCCAATGAATATTTATGCAGCACAGTACTCATGTTCAAAACAAAATGCATAGTTCTCCAGACTAATTGTTGCTGACAGGCAGAGAATGTAATATAGTCGACTGTTATACTTCTCTGGCCATTTCTTTCAACAGCAGTCACTCAGCCATAGCAAAGGATCCACTGTCAACTCTGTGCCACTAATACCCTCTGTCTCTTTTCTTCTCCATCCCTGACACACCCGGTAAAATGATGGTCCCTAATTTCAAGGAAATGTAAAGAAACTCCCTTCACAGAAATTACTGAAAATGACTTTCGCTGTATGTATGATAGGATAATATATTACTGTATTGGCAATGCTTTAATTAATTAACATATTACTGGATTAGGTTTACTCATATTTTGGCTACAAAAGACTAATAGACAAATATCTTCAAAGATATGTATTGTGATAAATTTAGCTTTATTGTGAAGAATGGGTAGATAATTATAATAAATTTAGTTCATGTTTTGCTTTTCTGTCTCATTTTTGTGGTATAACTTTATCCACTGAAATGAAGAAATAAAGACTGGTAAAATCCGAAGACCTAGTCTTTTTTCTTTTCTGCTTACCACTAATTGCTGCTAATCTGACCTTGTAATTCTTTATTTTTTTCCATTTTTCCAATGTTGTCACTTTCTCTTCCTCTTTGTTCTCAGTTTCAGCTTTGTAAATGCTTGTGAGTCCTTAGGGATAAAAATGAGATGAGTTGCTTTGTGTTTCCTTTGTGGAAGTAGTCAGTGAGTTTTGTTGTTGTTTGTTTTTTAATATAGCGATGGCTTCCTATTACTCCCAGTTTGACCCTAGACATGGATTCCTCTAGGAATATGCTGGCATTTTGGCAGCCTACCAGCTGTTGCTCCCATGTGCCTGTTCCTTGAGGATAAGCATGATTCATAACTGTCACTTCTTTTTGTGTTCTAGCCTGAAAGAATAGACCCAAGTGCATCTCGACAAGGATATGATGTCCGCTCTGATGTCTGGAGTTTGGGGATCACATTGGTATGTTTATGTTGACTCAACTTTGTTATAATAGTGTAATAATAAGGAAGTTAGAAATGAAAGAAAATTTAATTAGACTTCCATTCCTCATAAGAATTGCTTCTTTTGTAGTTTGAGATTTTGTTCACTTAATTTTTTTTTTCACCATGGCTATAATTATGGGGACTATAGTTTTTAATTATTGAAAGAAAAAGTATGTATTTACCTTAAAAGTCAAATCAGAGTTGATTATTTCCCTCAAGGTTCTGTGAAGTATCTAGGGCTCTTCAGTGTTGTAGCTGGATCTCTTGCCCGCAGATAATGGGACTCAGCAACTGCACTAAGAATGGGAACAGGGGAGAGTAGCTCACCTGCAGTCAATTCAACGATGAAGGCACATTAAGCTCCTCCTGTCTCAAGCAAGGTGCAGCATGTCCTGTAGTACTGCATATAGTGTGTATATTAAGTATACATATTTATATATATGGAAAATAGTTTCTACTTGGAATCTCTTCACTGAATAGAAAAGTTACAAGTGAATGAGCTGAAAGTACTTCAGTTGTTGAGAGATAAGAACTAAGTGATGGTTCTAAATGAAAGTTTTACCTTAGAACAACACTGAGAAAGAATAGTAAGAAAGTTACTTAGTTTCCAACAAGCAGGCACAATTAAATGAACTTTCTTACCTATGGAATGTATTGAAATTTTGGTTTCATTTAAAAAATTAACTATCTTTGTTCAGATTGCTCTAACAAAGTACTACAAACTTTGCAGCTTTTACCAAGAAGAAAAATTTATTTCTCACAGTTCTGGAGGTTGAGGAGTCTAAGATCAAGATGCCAGTGGATTCAGGGTCTAGTGAGGACTCACTTCCTGGTTCGTAGATGGCTGTCTTCTTGTTATATCCTCACATGGGATAAGGGGCAAGGAAGCTGGCTGGGTTCTCTTTTGAAGGACACTAATCCCATTCCTGAGAGCTCTCCCCTCATGACCAATCTTCCCGAAGGCCCCACTTCCATATACCATCACACTGGGGATTAGGTTTCAACATAAGAGTTTTGGGGGGACACACACATTCAGTCTATAGTAATATCTTTATTTGCTTATTTCCTTCTTACCAAATTTTATTTTGAAATTTTAGGTTTATTTTCTTGTGCTTGCTGTTTTGCCACGGCTTACTGAGATTTTTCTGATTTGGGATAGCTTCTATAGCTTCTTCTACATTGGATGTGAATTTTCTACCCCTAGATGGGGCTGTCCTGTTACATAAGCAGCCCAAAACCTTTTCCTTCCATTTTCCTGTTATGTTAACCAAGACCCTGCAGCCCAGAGATACACAGATTCAGAGCAGTGAGCCTTTTTGTAGGTTACTAAATAATCTCCATTTGTTCATTGGCATATATATAGTTTGAGGGTCCTTTTCCTGTGATCAGAATCACATACCCTTGTTAGTTTTTCTTGATGTGTCCCGTCGCCAGGCCTAATGGATTCTCTGTATAGAGAATTGAAGCCTAATAGCTCACCTCTGCAGAAGACTCCATCTACTTTTCCTTGTCACCAAATATAAGAGATACCTCCTGGAGTCTTTTCTCATTGTGAAGCCAACCAGCTAAAGAAGGGATTCTTTCTTTAGTCAGAAGAGAAAATGGATCTTGGGGCATCTTTTAGGTCTGGTGACTGGTTGCAAGGATTGCAGCAAGACCTAAAGCTTCCAGCTGAGGCAACTGTTTGCATGTAAGAGATATTTATGATTCAGAAATACCCATCTGTGACCAAACCAATTATTAATATGTTTCCAAAGCAAGTGTATACTTCCTTACAAAAACAAAATTTTGTTTTGTGAACGGTTTTAACATAGAAATTTTTTTTAGCAAGTTTCTTTAAGTACCTTTAGCTAAACTTTGTTCAAAAGGAAGGTATTTAGTACTTACGATTGTTTCATAATTTATTTTTCATAGGGATAATCTTATAAAAATTAGGAAATTTGTTTCTAACATCCTAAGTCCTTCACTTTACCACGTGTAGCCAACTTTTTCCTTCTCTTATTATTAAAACCGATTCTCAAGAATGAATCTAATGAAGTTATTCCTCATGCTGTGAGTAATCAATAAGGTTTACTTCTTTCAAAGCATTGATAATTTTAACAAAAAGAAACCTCAGCCAAAGTGATGAATTTCTGTGTATGTGTGCACATGCATGCTTGCTTGCTTTTGTGCACACCGTGTATATGATTAGAAAGAGCAGTGAGCTGACGGAGGCATCTTTTGGGGAGGACACTCTGAATCAGTCTTCTGAGATAGTGCTCTTTCTCCTCCTGAATGCCAACTTCCTCTGAAATAAGTTTGGAGCCTCATCTTCATATATCAGTCACTTGTCAGTGCATATAAAATAGAATTCTTTATGCCATGGTACAGATATAGATATGTTTCTTGGAAAAAGCACAATTTCTGGGTTTTCATTGTTTTCAGAACAGAGTGGGAGAAAGGTGAGAATATGATTTACTGATTTTTAGCAAGCATTTTTGACCCTTGAAAGATTGGGATATATTAATGTGTACATTCAGCTCTATTTTGATATGGTTTAGAGGTACTGTTGAGGAGCTCGGGATGAAGGGTTTGACCCTGACTTGATTTCTTCAATAATAGTAAAATCTGATTGCGGTTGAAATTGTAGTAACTACAGAATTGCTATAGAACAGGATTCTCACATTGTTTCCTCCAAGCTCAGGTTGGGCTTTTCTTGTTAAATCTTTTACCTTACAAAGGAATTCGACCACCATTTTGGACCTTGGCCTTCCATTCAGATGACAAACTTTGCATACTATACTAAAGAAGTTCTAAAATCAGCCTTCCAGAGTCTCTTATACAGAAGAGTCAGAAGCAGAGGATCCCCTGGAACATGCATTGGGACACAGTCTAGGCTTAAGTTTGGTGTTTCCCTAAGTCTAAGTCCTTGAATTTGGTTGATATAGAATTCTCTATATTGTCTTGATTTCTAAATATAACTTCTACTTAGCTTTCATGATTCTGAAGATTCCACCCCAGCCTAATCTGGGTTCCATTCAAGGCTTTTATAAGAGTTTTACTTGGAGTTTAGATTTTTATCATGGCCATTCTAATGGGGAGTGGTAAATAATACCTAGTGTATTTTGCTTTTTTCTCTTTGTTCTCTTTAGTATGAGTTGGCCACAGGCCGATTTCCTTATCCAAAGTGGAATAGTGTATTTGATCAACTAACACAAGTCGTGAAAGGAGATCCTCCACAGCTGAGTAATTCTGAGGAAAGGGAATTCTCCCCAAGTTTCATCAACTTTGTCAACTTGTGGTAAGTACTTGAGTTATGAACGCTCAAACACATGTGGTGAGAATAGTGAGGTTTACTGAATCTGAGTAAGTAACATTGGTACTTTACACAGGGGATGGGGCCTCTTTGTCATATCACCCTGCCTTCCAAGCTGGGACTCTAGATCACTGTGGCTGTATGGAAGTTTCCAGCTAGCCTGGAGAGGCATCACCCTCTTATTCTACTACTCAGGTATTGGTGGTGAAAAACAGCCATGGGTGGTGGAGAAGCTGCTGCCTCCAGACTTCGAGTGCCTGGTACAAGAAATACCAGGTTAAACCTCTAGGTGAGACTGATCATCTTATTCTGATGTGGTTCTCACAATGAAATTGCACCAGAATCACCTGGAAGCTTTTACTAAGTCAAGACCTTGCCAGATCAGACTTTCAGGAGTGGATCTCTACTCTGACATAACATAGAACACAATTAGGGTCACACCCAAAGTTCAATCGGTAGAACTATATGTGTTGGCTCTCTGAAACCTTAATCCAGAGAAGGTAAGAACCCCACACTTGTTGGTGTTGTTTGTCCACCTTTTTAACAGTTTTTTTTTCCTTTGGTATGTGTGCGTAGTACCCAAAAATAAATATATGCAAATATGGCAATAATATAGTCATGCTTTGTACTGGTTCAGTCTCTACTTTAAATAAAACTTTTTTGGTTATCATTTGAATATTTTCAATAATTATTCTTTTTATCCAACATGACTTAAATATATGAGTAAAAAGCCAGAATATTTAGTATATCTTCTTATACATTCTTGAAAATGCCTTTTTTTCAATTTTTTTCCTGCCGGGAATGCTGTTTCTCTCTACTCTTTCTAGGTCTTATAAGACTTACATTTCAGGTTCTAACATTGTCCTCTTTTTGAATAATTAGAAAACATTTGTTTGACTCTAATTTTCAAGTCTCTTTCATCTTCTCTAACCAAATTCTACTTTTGTGTTGGTTTTTCAGAGGGGAGAGGAATACTTCAAGATTTTCTAGGTAGAAGAAGGCCATAAGGATGACTCAAATTGGTTGCTTCTTCCTTCTTAAAAGCAATCTACTTTTTATTAATTTTCATACAATGTATTTAGTTTATATAATTACATACATGTGATCATTTTATGTATTCCATTTTTGTGAAATATTTGCGTGAAAGAATCTATGCAATCATAGAGCATAATATCTAAAATGATCACCTGTGAACCTTCCAGCAGGGCTGCTTTCTTTTTAATTCCTTAATCTCTTTATTGGTTTTGTTTTATGTGTGTGTAGTACTTGTATATTTTTTGTTTGTTTCCCTTGGTGCCATAACAGATAATGGTTATGGACGTCAATGTCCCATTGTTTTCCCTGAGTAGGTTCATAGTTCCATCTCCTTCCAAATCATTAAGGTCTACAATTGAAGGACATTTATTGATATGATATGCACCTATTAGCTTTCCACATTTGCCCATTCTCCCTGCTACTACCCTTGTCTTGGACATTGTCATCTCTCATCTGAATCATTCAGATTTCTAATTGGTTTCCTTATAATTCGGTATTTCCTTGTTCTAAATCATTCTCTTTTTTATTAGAGTTGTATTTTTTATGATGCATATCTAATCATGTTACTTCTTTGTTTAAAACTGTGTAGAGAATGCATTCTTAACAGGGTGATTCTTAAGAAGGCGAAAATTGATTTTGTAGAAACAAAAAATCTTCGATCCTACAATAGTTTGTAGGACAAAGGGCTACAGAATATACATACATATGCAGTACATATATGGTATTTAAATTCATGGTGAGGAGGGGAAATAATGATAAAAAGATTGAGAAACACTGTTCTGGATGCTTCCTCTTAACTTTAACACATTGACTGCCACACTAGAAAAAAATTTTTCTTTCCTTGAGGCCACAGTGTTTTATTATGAAAATAGAATAAAAACTTTGAAAACAAAATGATCCTTTCTAATTTAATGAAAAA
>RJWJ010005053.1:0-71024 GCA_004363605.1 Indri indri | reverse complement strand
GTCATCTTGGAGGGTGGCAGCACTGCCTCCAGAATGCAGGGGCGAGGCAGGAAGAATCCTGCCCTGGCTTCGTGAGGTTTGGGTCCCGGTGGGTGGGTGAGACAGGCAGACCGACAGGCAGTAATGCCACCCCCACGCTCCACCCGAAAAGGCAAACTTGAACACAAGATGGGTGGCCTCCCCTGCCACCTGGCCTCTCGCATCAGGTGCAGCGGTTCTGATACTCCCACTCCAGCCACCAGAGGGCTGACCACGCAATTGGCCTGGAAACTTCCAGAATCGCTGCCGCTGGGATGAGAGCACCCACCAGTGTCCCCATGAAGGTCTGGGATACAGAGGAAGACTGCCATCAGCTGACAGATGTGGGCCTCCATGTGGCCTCGCCCACATGTGATTAGGTCATTTCCTTAACCTTGCAAAAACATCATCCCGTTGTATACAAACTGAGGTTGCAGCACCTACTGATCACACCGTGGCAGTGTTTTTCCTCAACGTATGTGACATACCAAGTATGCCACAGGTGGTAGACACGAGGGTGGGGTGGGCTGCCGTGATCGTTCTCAATGAATCAAACGAGCTGAGACATCTAAATGCTTTTCCCTTTTACTGAATATCTATTTCTAGCTGGACACAGAGTAATTGCTATAACAACAGTAAATATTGTAGTAAATATATGATAAAATAATCAAGTAAATGTAATGTTTAAAATTAAATACATAGTTAAAATATATAAATACCTAACTCATCAGTCATCAGCAGCGGAACATGTACGTTTGCTCCTCCTCAAGAAGTGGAAGAATCAATGTGTTTCGACAGCCTGCGACCACCCTGTCCCAATCGTGAGTACGGAGTCACCGCTAAGAGCCGTGCTGAGAGAAATTCATATCGTAAACATCAAAATGAATTCCAAATGGAGTATTCATAAAAAATCCATTCAGCAGGGGAAACAAATGCATTAGAGCTGCGTGAATCAGGACGGCTGCACCCGCGAACATAAGCTGGAACAGAAGAGGCAAACTGCGTCGGATACCCAAAGTGACACCGTCCATGAGAAGTTTTAAAGGATACACGGGATTACTCAATGTTGTTCAAAATTACATATCCATACAGTAAAAGTATGCAGACCTTATTGGGATGATACACCCCAAATTCCAGCCAGGAATTACCAAGGGAACAAAGGGGAGGAGACAGCCCAGAGGGAGCCAACGAGCCCGGCTCCACCTCGACGCTGTGGCGTAAGCCGTGCGGTGGGCACAGAGGTTGATCTATATTTTTCACGTGTAAAATGCTTAATAGTGAAAAAAATAACTGTAAAATTTTAAAATGCTATAGATGAGCATTTAAGAAATAGCTTTGGCATGATGAAATCTTTCTAAGCATTTCACAAAATCCAAAATCAACATGGAAAGATACTGATAAAACTGATTACATAAAATTTTAAACTTTCCGATTACATAAACTTCTGTATTGCCAAAAAAAAAAGTAAACAAAGTTAAAAGGCAAATGGGGGGGAATATCTGCAGTGCATGCAGCAGAACAGGGCTAATTTCCTACCATATAAACAACTGTTACAAATCGATTAAAAATCTATGATACCCACCCCCACAAAAAAGCCATGGACAAAGGATGTGAACAGGAGTTTAAAGACCAATAAACAGAAAATGGTCAGTGAGACCGTGACATGGTTTGACTTACAAGCCAAGAAACACTAAAGACATGCCGTTCTCATGTACGGCAGGAAACGGAGAGGGTAAAACGCTGAGTCCTGGAGAAGGGTGGGAAACATCCACTCGCAAACAACACGAGCACGAGTGTGAACAGATGCAGCCCTTCTGGGGTGCGTGGCTTTGATCCTGGACCTCAACTTCTAGGAATAAATTCAATTCAACAGTTGCACTCAAAAATGTGTGCAAATATAACCGTCAAGATTACTGATGCAGCAGCAGCTGCAAAAGCAAAAGCTTGAAAGAGGAACCTAAGTAGCTACCACAGGGGCTTAATAAATCATCTCTGGCACATCTGGTTTTAAAAACCACAGTGCAAAAGTATAAAAGAACAGTGTGCAAGTAAGTTAAGTTTAAAAAGTTTAAGTTGCAGAACACTATGGAGAACATAATTCCACTGTATTCAAAAATTATATATACTTCCAGAAATTTCTATTCATGGAAATTCATTTATGTATCTCTATCTATCTATAATAATAACGTTCCTTAAAGGATACATAAGAAATAGCAGAGATTACCCCTGGGGAGGGAAGAAAGGGAAGGGAAGAACCTTTATTGTTCATTTTATATGTATCTGCACCATTTGAAAAAAGAAGAATGAATTATATAATAAAAGATTTAGAAATTATTTAAAAGACAAGCTTGCCAAGAGTGCCCATCTGCAGACACATGAGAACAAAGCGCACTTCCAGTCCCTTCCGTCCGTGAGGTCGAAGACGCTCCCTGTCAGCGGCACAATCTGCAGGCAAAGCAGCTGGACTCTTGCCCTTGGCTTAACAAAACTCTAAAACATTTTTTAAAAGAAACCAAATTGGATAATAATGGGGACTTGTTCTTTCTCAGCTGCAATGATTTCCTAGCAGTGGCTCCTTCTGGCTGTCCTCAGCTGTAAGTAAATAACAAGGTGAAGTTGGCTGCGTTCTCTCCCACCTTTCCAGTGGACGAGTGCATTTGGAGCATTCGAGTGACTATCAGAATACGCCCAGGTACCCTCAGCGTGCCTCCAGCACGTCACTGAGGCTGGAGAGACCCAGCAGCCTGGCTCAGCCCTGCCATCCCAAATAACAGCCCAAGGGATGCCCTGCAGAACCCAGTGCCCTGGCAGCCCTGGGCAACCCGGCAGAGCCTGTGGCTAGCTTTGCTTCTTGCCTGGGCCCAGGCACGCAGAGCGGGAAGAGCCAACGTGAGCGCTGATGCCCCTGGGGCAGGTGCACGGGCCACTGAAGAGGAAAGGGATGATTTCACACCTCCTTGTTTACCCTCTGACATTACTAAACTTGCCATCCTCCTCCCCCACGCTCGCTTCTGCAACGTTGAGAGGCCTTAATAACTCGGAGTCACGTGCATTGCACAGTCTGCACGATGCTGCTTGCACTACTGCAACTTTTTTTATCCTACTGACCCTAGGATGACAGGGCACTGGAACCACGCCACCCGCTCCCAACAGTGTCACCAGGCCAGAGGGGACCGATTCTTGTCACCAGCGCCGCCAGCACTGTCAGGCCACCCCTGTCTACCTGGCTCTCACTCCTGCGTCAAGACCCAGCTGAAGGCCCCCTCTTGCCTGAGTGCCCTCCTCAGTGCTCCCACTCGGCCTTCACGTCTTCCTGGGACTGTCCCCTCCCTAGACGGTTAAATCTGAGACGAACAACAATGGGTCTGGGAAATGTCCTTCCTAATGCGTAACAGGCACAAGTGACCCAACCAGAGAGAGTGAACACCCTGTCTGCACCTCACACTGCGCTGCCCCAGGGGATTTCACAGCGGACACCCCAGAGCAGCAGCAGCAATTTCCTGGAACACGTACGGAGGCTCCCCAAGACCACAGAAGCAGTGATTACTGCACACCACATCAAATAAGAGACATCTATTTGATAGAGATGCCATTTACAAAACAAAAACCAATAAACTCTATGAATTAAATAACATTTATTTAGAATTGCCCATGAAATAAATATTCAACTGTAATAAAGGGCAAAAGACGTATCAAAAAACTCAATAAGCCTTTGAAATCCTTGAGGTTTACTTGAACGCACACTTCACGAGTACCCCACGCCCACACCTACCATCTGGGCCGTCGCCTCCTGCTACTGGCTGATGTGTCTCCAGAGAACACACTTGGGAAGGAAGATAAATCTGCCAGCCCCTCTCCTCCGCTCTCCTCTGAGAACTGCCACGTGCGAGAACATCAGCCATCTAGGGGGAGCTGGGTGACAAATCCAGAGCGACCACGGCTCCCACCTGTGAGTTAGAAGGAAGCGGCCCCGCGAGGTTGCCACCTCTGTGCGGCTGGGACTTCCGACGCAATTCCGAGTCCTCTGGCAGAAGACGTACTTGGAATCTTCTCAGAAATGGGAAATTGCTTATTTAGAACTGGGCTGCTTTACTTGAAAAATAAATGGCTCTTCTTGCTAACGGGCCAAACTCCTCTGAATAACGGATACTACTTTCATCTCAACTGCGACGCTGGGGCTGACCGTCCCTCCCAGATTCTTCCAGGCCATTTCCTCCTGGTTCTCCTCCCGTCCTCCTGCGATCCTCTCCTGCTCCGCAATTCCACTCTCTCCTGGCTTCCTTCGGCTCTTGTGACTGTGTATTGAGGGCCCCAAGCAGCACCTCTGTCCCCCACTCATGACTCCACGCTCACGGACCCCAGGGCCTACGCACCACCTGGGAACAAACACCCACAGATGCCCTCCTGCTTCTTTCTCCTGGTCCCGGTCCCAGTCTCCACGGCTCCCTCCGCCCCAACTCCGCGTGTTCCGAGTGGTTCCAGGGTTCACTCCCTGGCCTGATTCAGTGCCCCACACTTTGTCTCTGGGGTACAACCGCCTCCTAACTGGTCTTTTTCTAGCCGGTCTTCTCTGCCCAAATCCCTCCTTCACTGGAGCGACGTTATAAGCAGCCATCTGGCCGCGTCACACCCTTAACTATTTAACACGCTGGAGCCCACAAGCCTGGCAGTCCGGAGGTGCTCTGGGCTTTCTTTAGCCCTGGAGCCCTTCCTGGCCTTTCTTGTTTTTAATCCCTGATTCTGGTCCCGGGATCCCACGGCACAGAACTCCCTGTGGTTTCCAACAAATACCATGCTGGTCTTTTAAATCATGTATTCCCTCTGACATCGCCCCCACCTAGCCCCTCTCACGCAGAAGTGTTGACTTTGCTCTCTTCCTTAAGACTCAGCCCAAGCCAGCACCACCTCCTCCCTGAGGCCTTCGACCTCGCCTGCCCCGCCCCCGCTGCTGAGCTGCACACAACTCCCCTCTCTCTCTTAAGAAGCCAGTATTTTCTCTACATCCTCCTGATACGTCATAATGCAATTATCAGTCTTTCTTTTAACTTAGATTTCAAACCAATACTTAGTTTTCTGCTTTCCATCTGTGTTCCCCACCACAAGAACCACGTAACGTCTAGAAAGGGTAGGAGCTGCACAACACGGAAGGTACAGTCTCTGAAGTTTCTGGCAGGGGGTAAGGGTTGGGTTGCAAACACCACAGGAAGACGGCTAGAAAATTAAAAATTATCTTAAACCAAAAATGCAAAACCACATGAACTCCACCTTTATGTTCAGTAGTAAATCAAGGAGAGGCAGGTGAGCTGGAGAGAAGCTCGTCCTACCTGGAGAAGGCAGCAGGAGCCTTGCCCAGGTAGGGAGAAGCCTCAGAGCTCTGTGCCTGCCACACAGCAACGGACAGAAACGGCTTCTGGGTGTAACGCAACTGTGTAACGCAGAGAAAACGTGAGTGGGGAAAACCTTCCTTCTTCTGCAATGAAGAAAAGGCAGAGAGGGTCTAAAAGCTAACTGGGACTACTCGAGCAGTGGATTAATCCTTCCCCCACTAACGTTCGGCTGCATGAATTCCTAATGGCTCCTGCCACCAGGCCTCACTGCCTGAGACAGAGGGGGAGCGGGAGGGAGGGGACCGGGAAATCCGAGCCTGGGTCTGCTGAGGTCCTGAACTTCGGTTTTCTGCTGAGGCTTGAGAGAACAACCAGGCACAGAATAAATGGTGCTTGAACAAAGAGGAAAGTATACAGTTAAAACTAGCATATCCAGGTGCTTTTAAATCCCACTGTTTTTATCCACAATGCATTATTTATAATGATGCTTGCATCATTTTGATAGAGGGAGCATATCTGAAGGTTGAAAAGGCTTGGCAAGAGGACTGCGTACCATTGCTGCAGTTTACGACTGTCTAGCCATAGAAAAATACTCGCCTGTCTCTGGTGGCACACCATGTGAAATGAAAAAAATAAACTAACAGGATAACACAGTGGGGGGACTGGAGTAAGACAGACTTCAGCTCTAAAGGTGTTTCTACTGCTTTCATGACCTTAGCTGTAGTGCTCAATAAACATCGATTGACCATTTAACAAAGTGCTCGGTTTCAGGTACCCATGATGCGACAGAGTTCATAAAACAAATGCCTTGCTGTCAGGGAGCTCACGGTTTAACGGAGAGATGGAAACAACAAACACAACCAGGAGCAAGTTGCAGAGACAGATGAACCCCACCGGGAGGACGAAAGAGTGAAGGACAGTGGGTGGTGCATGTCACATCTGGTGATCAGATGACATTTAAATAAAACCATCCATTCATCCACCCACCCATGGAGTCGACAATTACTGGACACCTGCTGGATTGACAGGTACTATTTCAGGAGCGGGGCATGCAGCAGTGAACAGAAGAAAAGGCCCCGGCCCCACAGGGATTAAATGCCTGGCACATCCTCAGCGAGAAGGTTTTGACTATGAATTCAATTTTGTTGACTGATACAGGGCTATTCCGAGTTTCCATTTCACATGGCGTCAGTTTTGGTAAGTTGGATTTTAAGGCATTTGCCCACTTAATTATGTAGTTAAATTTGTTAGCATAAAATTATTAACAACATTCCCTTACCCTTCTAACGTCTGTGGGGCATGTGGGATGTCCCCCTTTATCCCAGACATGGACAAAGGATGTCTTTTCTCTTCCTCCCTTGATCCACCCAGCTAGAGACTTTCAGACCTTACTGATCTTTTCAAAGAACCATATTTTAGCAATGTTAATTGTCTCAATTATATTGATTTACGCTGTTTGTTATTTCTTTTATATTTTATTTATTTATTTGTTTGTTTTCATAGAGACAGGGGTGTTGCTACATTGCCCAAGCTGGTCTTGAACTCCTGGACGCAAAGCGATCCTTCTGCCTCCTAAGTAACTGGGCACACCCAGCCTGTTTGTTATTTCTTTCCTTCTACTTTGAGTTTAATTTGCTCATCAATTTTCTATTTTCCTAAGTTAGAATGTTAATTTTAACTTTAAAGCTTTTATTTCTATATAAGGATTTACAAGTATACATTTCCATATAGGTACTATTTTAGGTATAACCTATAAATTTCAATGTTATATTTTCATTATCATTTAGTGTAAATTATTTTTTTATTTTCCCTTATGATTCCTTTTTTGACTAGTGTGATATTGCATTTCCAAATATTTGGTGCTTCTCCAGATATCCCACAATTTTGAATTTCATGTGCAGACAATATACTCTGTGACTTGAATCCTCCCAACTCCACCGAGTCATGTTTACGGCCAGCGCATGGTGAACACTCCACACGCGCCTGAGCATGCACACTCGCGGCTGTCGGGTGGAGTGCTCTATAAACATTAACTAAATCAGGGTGATCGAATGCATTGTTCAGTCTGTTACATTAATACCTTTTTTTTTGGACTACAAAAAAACATATTATGACTGGAGTTTTCTTGGTGAGAAAGTTTTTATCAATTTCATCTACCAATTTTAAGTTCAGTTTTAATCTATCAATCATTGAAAAAAAGGATATGCTAATCTCCAACTAAAATTATGGATTTATTTATTTGCCCTTTAATTCTGTCCATTCTGCTACATGCATTTTGAAACTCTGATATCAAGCACATGCACACTCAGCATGGCTTGTGTCTTCCTTGTGAACTGACCAGTTTATCCCTAGGAAATGTCCCGCTTCGTACCTGGCAACGCCCCTCACCCTGAAGTCTGTTTTCCCCTCTGTTTATGAACAGAGCCACGGCAGCTCCCCATGACCAATATTAGTGTGATGTATCTTTTTCCTCTCTTTTACATTCAACTTTCACATGTCTTTGACTTTAAAGTAAGTCTGTCGTGGACAGTGCAAAGTTTGATCTTGCTTTTTTGATCCAGTCTGACAAAAACTCACAAGGAAGCAAAGAAATTAAACTAGAATGTGGGACATCCTGGAGGATAATCAGTCCAAACTCTTCTAAAAGAATGTACATTATTAAGAAAATAAAAAGACAAGCCCCAGAATGGGAGAACATACCTGCAAAAAACATATATCTGATAAAGGACTGATATCCAAAATATACAAAGAACTCTTAAAACTCAACAAGAAAACAAATTAACCTGATTTTTAAAATGGGCAAAAGAGGCCAGGTGTGGTGGCTCACACCTGTAATCCTAACACTCTGGGAGGCCGAGGCAGGAAGATCACTTGAGCTCAAGGCAGTTGGAGACCAGCCTGAGCAACAGTGAGACCCCATCTCTACTAAAAAAAGAAAAAATTAGCCAGGCACGGTGGCACACACCTGCAGTCCCAGCTACTCGGGAGGCTGAGGCAGGAGGATCGCTTGAACCCAGGAGTTTGAGGTTGCTGTGAGCTAGGCGGACACTGCTGCACTCTAGCCAGGGTGACAGAGGGAGACTCTGTCTTAAAAAAAAAAAAGTCATTTAAGGCAAGGGGGAAAGCAAGTATATGAAAAATGAAAGTCGACGTCATGGAAAAAGAAAGGCAAGGAGACGAAGCTATACTCGAGGAACTAAACAGGCAGGAGGAACACATGCAACACACGGACCTTGATTAGATCCTGGATCCAGAACAAAATCAACCAACAAGTAAACAACGCTTATTAATGCATATTTTGGAGACAGCAGGAAAATATGAATATGAACTCTATGTTAAATAAATATTGTAGGATTGGTGTTAAACTTGAGCAATGCAATGGTTCTGTGGTTACGTAGAAAAACTTCCTTGTTCTTAGAGTCACAATCTTTCAAATGGGTCTGGGAGGAAATACCTGTAGAGAGATATACAGAGCCAGTTTATGTCAACACACTTGAAAGTTCAGCTGAAATAGACAAATTCCTACGAAAATAGGTCGGCAAAGCCCGCTCACGAAGAAACAGAAAAACCTGAATAACTCTTTAACCATGAAAGAAACTAGATCAGTAGTCAAAGATCCCCCCACAAACAAAATATCACCCCAGACAGCTTTATTTGTAAGTTCCACCAAACATTCAGACAACGAATACTTCAAATCTTACAGAAAGTATTCCAGTGTATATAAAAAGAAGGAACATTCTCCAACTTGCTTTCTAAGGCCACAGTTACACTGATTACTCAGACCAGGCAAAGACCGCAAGAGAAAGAACAATCTCAGGCAAGTCTCACTCGCGAGCACACATTTACTACACTCATAGAGCAGCAGCGACCTGAACTGAACTGCGTTATGGAACAGACCACTCACAACGGCAGACGGGCCGCCCCAGGAATGGAAGACGCATGGCATTACTAGAAAGTCACATCATATCGTCCAATGTATCGCCAGCTTAAGAGGGAAAGAATCACATGACCATCTTAATAAACACACAAAAAGTAATGGATGGAGAAAAATCTATTCGTGAATTTTTAAAAAAACAAACCAAAAAGAGAACTTTCTTAATCTGATAAAAGTTTTTGTTTTCCGCTTTTTTTCCTTACAAAAAGCCTGCAGCAGACACAGTGCACTGACACTCAGGAAGGCCTCCCCGCAGAGGACGAAGGAGACCAGACGCCCCCAGACTGCAGCCCCTGTCCGGGGCCTCTGCCGGCACAGGAGGGCAGGGACAGCGACTGCGAGGTTCAGCCTGGAAAGGAGGACATACAGCTGCCACTTTGCAGAGGATGCCACAGTCCAGCGGTGAAACCCAGAAGTGTGCACAGATAATTTATTAGGATCAGTGAGAGAGGTTAGCAAGATTGGTAGATACAACATATACAACAAAAATCAACTGCCTTTCCATTTACCCCAATTAAAAATTAGAAATATAATTTTTATAGTTGACATTTATAATAGTATCAGAAAACATAAGGTACCTGGGAATAAATTCAAGTGATATGCAAAACCTTTTTGAAGAAAATTACAAAACTGTTCTGATACCTAAAAGGATCATAGTTTGGAAAACTCAAGATTGTAAAGACGTTTACTCTCTCCCATTAGTTTATCAAAGGGAAAGGTGTTCTCATGGAACTTGTCATCTTGATTCAACATTTTCACAAAAGACCGAATGGAGGGCCACACTGAGGATCAAAGAGGCGAAGGCACCTTCCTAACGCCAAGCAGCACTGAGCCTGGGTTCCTGAGCACCGAGCCCCAGCACAGCGGCGAGGCCACGGGGCAGAGCTGACTCGGGGGCCTGCCCACACGACACGGACACTTATTCTAGCTGAAAGCCAGCATTAAGTGGTAACAGAATAGGTAAGTATTCAATTGTAAAAAAATGAATTTGGGCCAGGCCTGGTGGCTCACGCATATCATGCCAGCACTTTGGGAGGCCAAGGCAGGAGGATCACTTGGGGGCCAGGAATTTGATACCAGCCTGAACAATACTGTGAGACCCCATCTCTACAAAAAATAACAACAACAACAAAAAAAGAAGTTTGACCTCTGCCTAACACTATATACAAAAACCTGTTCCAGGCAGATTAGTGACCCCAATGCAATGGATAAAAACTTCTGGGAGGACATACAGCAGAAGACTTTTATGATCTAGGCATAAGGAGAGTCTTACTAAATAAGACACAAAAAGTCGGCACCATAAAGTACAATCTTAGGTAGATTAAAAACAAACAAACAAAAAATGTCCGCACGTAAAGTTAACTCTGACAAATGTGCTGACTTTAAAATAAATTCCTGTTCATCAAAAGGCTCCATAAAGGGAATGAAAAAAAAAGTCGAGTCATAAATTCAGAGAAAAAAGTCACAACTCATAAAAATGATACAGAAATACCCTCTGGAATATAAAGAATTCCCTCAAACCAACAAGAGAAAGGCAGGCCACCCAAGCGAGGAGTTGACAGGAGGCAGGGCACCTCACAGGAGAGGGAGCCCCGGGGCCCGCGCTGCGCGACTGCCGCAGTCCCCAGGGAAACCCAGACCACCGCAGCATGTCACGAAGGGCAGTGGGTGCCCAGTGCTGGGGAGGAGGATGGCAGCTGAGACACTCAGCAGCGTAGAGCAGGACCGATGGGAACCAGCCGGCGCCCACCTGCGCAGAAAGCAGGGAGAGGGTGTGGGCAGCACGCACAGCCACAGGCCGCCGGGACAAAGCCCCGAGCCCAGCGCTGAGAGAGGGGCGGAGCAGCATGAGCCCGATCACGTCAGCGGGCAACTCCCAGAACTGATGGCGTCTGCAGACGAGCAAGCGTGGGGACAGAAGGCAGCGGGCGCGGGAAAGGAGGGAACGGGAGAGGACGGCTCCTTCTCCGAGCCGGCTGGAGGCTACCTGGTGGTTCGTGACACCACGTCTCTTTAAAGTCTGCTTCTTTCATAGCTGTCGTTTTGAATCTACTCCACATTCGATAAAAATGATTAAAATCCAGTCGGTGTCTAGATACGCGGGGGAGAAAGGGCACTGCCCTGCAGGGAGGCGTGGGCGCAGCACCTGCTCCTCATTCTGGCGTGTCCAGGGGCCTCAAGCCCCCTCTAGGCCTCCGTCTCGTCTGCCCGCACCCCATCGCCACCGTGCCGAACAGTAGCCACGGAAACGGGACAGGGAAGTTTACTGGGAGTTCACTATTTGAAAGAGACCGAGTGGTTTGTCAGGTACTTTTTTTGTTACCCCTCTTTTAAGCCTCGCTATGCCATGAAGAGGCAGCTTCCACACCAAGGAGACAGGGCACAGGAAGGTGATCATTTGTCCATGGCCCTAAAGCTGCGGCACAGCCGAAACCCGAACTCGTGTCTGTTGGATCCCAAACCAGCACCTCGGCACATACGCTCAGAAACACCGGCGCGGCAGGAACCACCGCTCGCCTCCAAGGACTGCTATTCAGGGCATGCAGAGAGACACCGCCGGCCGGCTGCTCTGACAGGGACCAAAGCTCCTGTGCTGCGGACTGGGGACAGGAACGAAGCTCACCACCCACAGCCCACGGCACTGAGGGGCGTCACCTCCCCTCACTTCACCTCCTCTTTGGCTCAAGGGACTGGAAGCGGCTGGCGATTTTCGCCTTGGTCGGAGTGCTGAGGCTGTGCCTCCAGGGCGGCTTGCAATGAGCCCTTCGGAACACAGAAAGCCCTTTATTTCCTAAGAAAATCACTGATTCTTAAGGGAAGACTGATGAAGTTGAGAAACCCTGTAACTGCTCAAACTCGTAGGCAGATATTCCGGAGGCCTTTCTTCAGAGAACTGCAACCGACTCCTATTCTTGCAGGAGAAACAGAGCACGCGCGCTACATTTCAAGACAGTCATTTCATTGGCATGCTTGCGACAGAAACAACGCCTGCGCCTGATTATTTTCCAGTGTTCCCCACTGACATAAAAGCGCTTCAGAACCTGCCGCAGCCCCGGCCCGCACAGACCACGCAAGGTCGGCTGGCACGGAGCGAACGCAACGGCTCAGCGCCAGCGAGGGCCGAACGGCACCTGCGGCCAAGCGCCACCGCGCGCAAGCTGCTCGGCAGAAACAGAAAGGGATTGGAAGGCATGCCCACCTTGTTGAAGACCCAGACCTCCCCGTTCACCGTGGGCCTGGGCACCCCATGGCCGTTGTAGTGGAAGAGGACCCGCTCCTCCTTGGCGTTGCGGCGTAAAGACGTGCAGAGCTTCTTGACCTCGTCCACGGTTGGATCGAGGCTCTGCTTGTACCGGGCCTGTTGCAGGGAAGAAACGGAGACACTGATCAGGGACCCGAGGAATGCCCAGAACCTGCCCACTCTCAGAGTTTGCGTTTCACAGCTGCGTGGCCTGAACAGGTGGCCCCAAGTCTCTCCATCCACAAAGCTAGACGATAACCACTTCCCGGCGTGGCTGTGAAAGCTGACTCATTCGCTCACACGCATTTATTGAGAACCGCCACGAGGCAAGTAGTGAAGCCTGCCACGTGTCACTAGGTAAAACCCAGCTGCCAACGTGACATCAGAAGTTTCTTGGAAGAGCGGAATCGCTTTGAAAATGTTATCTGACGCGTGGAAAGAGACACTGTGCTCCAACGAAGGCACCTGCAGTGTGCGGGCAGCGGGGGCGGCGGCGTCAGAAGGAAGACAGAGCACGGATGCCAGCGGCCACCTCCACTTCCTCACGCCGGCCCTGCTTTGTGCGGCCCCTGCCACCTGCCTGGACCCTGCGGAGGACTGTGAAGAACGCGTTGAATTAGCACAACCTAAAATTAGCACAGAAAAATCAATCGCATTGATACATGCAACCAATAAACAGAGGACACCACAGCAAAGAACTCCATTATAAAGCAACAGAGATTGCACGCATAGGAATAAGCTCAAAGCTTAGACACGGAAACTCTTCCAGGCTTTCCCGGAAAACAGACGGAGCCTGGAGCGAAGGGGAAGATGTCTCCTGCTTGGGTAGGATGCGTCGATGTTCTTAAGATGTCAGTTCTCCCCAGGTTAATTCACGAATGCAACGTAGCCCCAATAAATATCCCAGTGACATGTTTTATGGAGTTAAACACATTGCTACTGAAGTTCACTCGGAGAAACAAACACACAAGAAGAGACAGGAAACACTGAAAAGGAAAGCTCGTGGGGGCCCAGCCTGCTCACACACCCCATCCCCTCGAGGGCCTCTAATGGAGACGGTGCAGCCGGGGCACCTCGAGGGCAGAGAGCAGGGGACTCCACGCAAGCGTGGGAGAGCGCCCACACGCACGCGATGAGCTTTCTCTTCAGGTGCGTTCATGCAGTCACGATGTCATCGTTTCACTTTGTCAGCATTGGGCTAACGTCCGGATAACCTGAGCGAAGGGGGCAGGCCAGCAGAGACGACCTGGCAGTGTGACGCGCGTCCCAGGGTGGGTGACATCGGAAGGGTCTCTACCTCACACTCGTCCTCATTCTCGCTGTTCTGTGGTAAAGAACTGTTAATGGCAAACTCACAACAAAGAAGGAGTAAAAGAGTGAGTCTGCGACCATCCTGGACGGCGGAGGGGAAGTCGTGGGTGTAAAAGCACCAAAGCCGCACCAGGAACTGGTAAATCGTCACACATATTCTTTAAGAATATGGCCGAACCTATTAGAAACAACAGCTAGAAGGGTTTGCCTCCAGGTGGGGATTACGTTCTGATTTTTAAAAAGTAATGTGTATGTTCATTACTTTGATAAAAGTGTTAAACTTATTTTAAAAAGAAATAAAACAAAGCCAATATATCACTCGAAGGAAATGTGGTGTCAGGAACGTGAACAGAGAGGAGAGGCCTGGGCTCCCGTGCCCAGTGAGCGTCCGACGTCACCTGGAAGGAAAGCAGGGGTGAAGCCCTGAGGACGACCCGCTGCGACCTGTGGGAGAGTTTCCTGGCCTTCCACAGAAAAGGAAGAGTTAGAAGTGAGGGACATGAGGCCCAACTCCTACTTTATTAGCTCCTCTGTACACGACACATAATGTTTGGTTTTATCCAGTTATACATATTAAAACCGTAATTTATGACAACATAAAATCCTGGACGATATTCTACCCCTGGTACTCCGGAAGTCCTCAGATGCACAAACAGGAACACTTTAGGATGCTGAAACTCAAAAATAGTTTCTCCAGGTTCCCTAAATCTTTTGCACCTGTAAGTAAAGCCCACTAGAGAACCATAAACTAACCTCACCATAGCAACCATCTTCTCGTGCAGGACAATCCTGGAACCCTGCTCTGAGGGGCAGGGCTAGGGCCCAGCAAAGTCACCCGGAGTGTTTCCTCCCTCAGGGCCAGACTTCCCTTCTACAGAACAGTGCCACAGAGGAGACTGCAGAGAAGGCTAACACAAAATGTGACATTTTCAAGTTCGTTGTCATCAATGAGGCAATGTGCATCAATTCAGCACCCACAGGGTACTCCACCAGAACTGGGCTGGCCCTCAGGGAGCCAGGGTCCGAGTGTCACCTGCTCCCAGCAGGTGGGCATCACCAGCCCATGGGGGACCCTCAGCCATGCTGTGGCTGCTCTAACCCGCACATTCTGGAAGAGCCTGTTCAATGCCCAGCTCTTCTGCAAAATTGCTTCCTGAACCCCCTCGGCAGGAAATGATCTTTTCTTCCTCTGAATTAACTCACACTGCTCATTATACATTCATGTGCAACTGTCTTAACTCTACGTAGACTGTAAATTCTGTGAGGGCAGACGGAGCTTACCAGCGTGTGCACCCTTTAGTACAAGGCACGGTTTTTATATCCTTCCCGCAGCCTTACAGCTATTAGCCACTAGCTGCTGAGTGACGATCAGATTTTTAGTGACACTGATTACAATAATTAGTAAAGAAACAAATCAAACTGATGGAATCCTACCTGAGGATGAGAGGCATTAAGTACCTGTGGATACAAGATGGGAAAGTGTGCGTGTAAACCAGCCACACCTGGGCGGGGTACTCACAGCGTCCACCGCACTGTCCCTTCTGCTCTGCTGCCTGGAAGTTTGCATACTAAAAGGGTCAAGAAAATGACAGAGGCTGGGCGCAGTGGCTCACACCTGTAATCCCAGCACCCTGGGGGGCTGAAGCGGGAGGATCACTTCAGCCCAGGAGGTTGAGACCAGCCCAGGCAACAAAGTAAGACCCCATCTCTACAAAAAATTTAAAAATGAGCCAGGAGTGGTGGTGCACACCTGTAGTCCCTGCCACTCAGGAGGCTGAACCAGGAGGATCGCCTAAGCCTGGGAGTCGGAGGTTGCGGTGAGCTGTGATGGCACCACTGCACTCCAGCCTGGGTGACAGTGTCTCGGAGGAGGAGGGGCAGGGAGGGGAGGGGAGGAAATGACAGAAACATTCTTGATTCATCGCTGGTAACTGTTTATTTGTGCTCTGGGCAGGACAGAACCAGCACACTGAGTCTTCATGTTCTAAACACCTGAATTTTATGGGATTTGTTAATCCCATAAAACCAGATAAGAGTAGTTGACAAATGAAAATGCAGTTCTGAGGGCAAAGAAGGAAACATCTGCTCAGATGCCGTCGTTCTGGATACACACCCTCCAAAACTACATCCACACAAGTACCTTCCAAACTGGAGACTAAGTCTGAAGTAGAGATGCTAGACATCCTAACTTCAAATGGGTAGGACAGGAAGAACAGACGTGTGGGACGGGGCCGGTCTGCGGAGCTCAGTAACCAAAACATCCAGCACCGCGGAGGGCCCAGGTAAACTGCTCTTCCTGCCAAAACAGCTCAGCCTACTGTGATACGACCTGCGAAATCCCAGAATTGAGATTCTTCTCTGAATCAGAGCTGTTGTAATGGCCAACCTAAGCAGCAAACCACATTCCATTCTGGTAGATACTTTGATCTGGGCCTTTATGTAAATTAATAAATTAAAATAAATACCTACGCATTTTTAACATAAGTGCTTTTTTTAAATGTGTCATGGCTAAGTAGGCGGAAATCACCAGAGGTGTGCAGGGAACACTTTAGCACCAGGAACCAGGGGCAGGGCAAGGAGGCCCGGGAGACGGCGGGCAAGTGCTCTCACTGCTTCTAGGAGGGCTCCCGGCAGCCAGCACAGAACAGCAAAGATGCAGCGGTCGGACTCAAAAAATGTTTCACAGGTGCTAACAGGAGTTCTGAATTTGCTATTTACTTTCTCTGCAAGCTCAAAAGAACTGAAAGCATCCTTATTTACTGCCAGAGCAAAAACAGGGAAACTGCACTGGAGAGAAACCCAAAGAAGTGAGTTCAGTGGTTTTCAAGTCTTCTCCCAGAGCTGGGCCACCTTGAGGTGTGTCCTGGGGGCAGCCAGCTGTCAGGGTGATGGGATAGCTCCAGGTGTTTGTGTGTTAGGAAAATGGCACTCTCCCAAACCTAAACACTAACACAGGGGAAGAACACCTGGCAACCCAAATCAGATAAATCCATTAGGAAGAAATGCTGGAAAGGGGGCCTCCTTCCTGTACACTGGGGGCCTAGAAGAGTCTGGAAGAGCTGGGTAGGGCAGTTCCCTTCCTTCTCCACCACAGAGATGACCAGGAAGAGCAAGAGTGGCAGGAAGCTTCCGGAGAACCCAGCGTCTGTGCTGAGTGTGACGGGGCAGGAGGCAGCAGTGACTGGAACCCACCACTCTCTTGGACCTGCTTCTACTGCCCCGTGGTTACGAAGAAATTGATTTATCTTCAATAACTTTCAAGTCGCTGGCAGTTTTATCCAGCAGATAAATATTTAGTGTATATGACTATTCCCCCACCAAGAAGGACACCTTTCCTGAAACCTCCTGCTAAGTACGACACCAGTAAGTACAACAGCCGTCACTGTAAACTACCCTGTCCGGTCCGAGTACTACCTCCATTACTACTTATAAAAACCAGTAACACTGACATGTGCACAGCCTGTGGCAATGTTTGGAAAGCGTTCACAAGCATAACCTCCTTGCGTCTTCCTGAGTCCCACGCGTGAGGCTCAGCCAGGTGCGCAGCCGCCTGTGCTTGCACCAACCAGGACTGGCTTCTGATGCGCCTTCCGAGCCCCTCTCCAGGGTCTGCCTTGACATGAGGAACGCCTGCCTCTTCCCACGTATGCTAAAACCACTTACCATTAATGAACATAGGATACGCGTTTCAGAGTCGGAAGGACTTCTAAAGTCACGAGCTGCAGACACAGGAGAGAAATGAGCATGTGCAGAACTTGCCAGACGGCAGGGCAAGCAGAGGAAGGAAGACGGACCCTAAACTGAACCCAGGACACCAGGAGTCTCCCAACTCTGTGTATCCACCTGCAGCTGAGGTGACGGAATCCCCCGTTAAAGTGGTGAGGACGAGGCACCCCAAAGGAGGCCAGGCCACACGCTCCCCTGCACGGCTGCTTCCCTGGAGCATCAGCTCATCAATCCACCGCGTCTGGGGTCGCTTGAGGGTCCACAAATTGCTGAGAGATTTTCCAGTGAAAATGTCAAGTGCTTCCTGCTCCTGTCTGCAACCTGCTTATTACTTTACTGCTAGAACACAGTTTTTCTCAATTCTACTCTCCTCTACGCAGCTATCGAACTAGGATTTGTGAAGTCACAGCTCCACTGAAAAATCATTCGTTGTCTCCTGAGATCGCTCCTAAACAGGAGTGTTGTTCTTCCAAACCGCACCAGGCCCCAGGGTTGAGATCACTCAGAAGCATCAATAAAATTGGGGACTCGTTATTTCCGACCTTGGCTCCATCAAGGTCTTATCCTGTGGGGTTGCAAAAAAATGATTTAGTCTCATTTTCTTATCTGTCGCACAGAGAGGACACATTAATGGACTAGCATGAAAGGCACTACAGATATTAATAATATGCCTCCTGGGGTTTTATGGGAATTAATTAATATTTTTAAGGGCTTTGAAATGAGAAACACTAAATTAAATGTCACCACACCACGTTAAGGTTTTGTTTCAAAACAAGAACGCCCGAGATGATGGCTCTGTGGTCTGAGAGGCAGGAGAGGCAGGCAAAGCATCTCAGCCTTTGGGGGATTTACGGCCATGTCACTGCGCGTATAAAATACAAAGCGAGTCCCTAAAATAAGGCCTGTTGTGCCAGGTGTTGCTCCTGAACAGCCAAATCTCCGGGTGCAATAAACTGCGTGCGCGGGGACTTTGGAGGACGGAACAGAGGAAGAGAACGAAATAACGAACGACGGAAGAAAGCAGCAAAAAGAGACGCCCTTCGCTGGTGAAGGAAATCGCAGCTCCAAGTTTCACTTCCTTCTCGGCCGTGACCTCCTGCCCCAAAATGACCCCTGGTAACGCATACGCTAAGAAGGCCTAAGCAATGCCACTGCGATCAGACCCCGCATCCCTGCGGACAACCGCACTATTGTTCCAGCTCCTCCTCACGCGAGGGCGGAGGCGCAGGCTGGGCAGCGGGTGTGGGAGGGGCTCTGCTCCCCAGCTCCCTAAGCAACCTGGGGAAGCTGCTCAAACCCTGGCGGCGTGGCTGAAGGAGCGCTCGGGGCTCTGCTTGGTGGGTCTTCCCTTCCACAAAATCCCACAAGGAAACGCTGCACAGAGTGGCAGCCCAGCCACATATTAATACTTATACAGGGTTTCTAACAAAGACAGTGGTGCCCTACTCGCCAGGGGCACGAGTACAAATAACACTGTTTCTGTCCTCCCGTCCTTCTATAGCAGTGGCTAACATGTCAAGTTTAGATCCAAGAAACTGGAATGTCTGCAAGACTGTCTCAGAACTGTCCAGGGGGAGCAGACATAATATTAGGACTCAGGCCAGTCCTGCCCCAGGTCTAGGGTCTTGTAGACATCCACCCCACCCCATCCCCCCATGCATCTGAGGCCTTTTTCCAGAGAGGCAGGAGACACGCCTTTTGTACCTTCCCTCCTAAACTTCTTCCTCTCTCTCTTCTCAGTGAAGGGGGCCAGTACCCACCCAGCTGGACAACTGAAGTTGAGAGTCATATTGACACTTTCTTCCCCTTCACCCTTTCCCATTTACTCAATCATTCCACCCTGGTGAGTCTACCTCTTACATCCCGACTGAATCCGTCCACCTCTTTCCATCCCCACTATCACTCCCCTGCCAAGCCACCACCACCATCATCACCACCACCACCATCACTGCAACCACCATCATCACCACCATCACCATCACTGTAACCTCCATCATCACTGTAAGCACCATCATGATTATAACCACCATCACCGTAACCACCATCAGCATCACCATCACTACCACTATCATCACTATACCTCCCACCATCATCATTATCACTACCCCCACCATCACCGCCACCACCATCACCACTGCCATCATCACCATTTATTTCTTAGATTATTGCAGTAACATCCCAACTAATCTTTCAGCCTTGTTTTGCTCTATCCAAATCTCCGTGTTTCCCTCACTTGCATAAAACCCTTTGATAGCTCCCCACTGGCCTCGTAAACACTTTAGAATGGCCCAAATGTCCCTGGAACATCTCCAGCCTGGTCTCTAGATGCCATCTCTGAGAGTCTACACCCAGCTGTAAAGAAGCATCTCTCAAGTCTTTGCCTCATTAGGTTCTCACCTATCTTCTAGCCTCTGCCCAGAATCTTCTTCCTACCTTCCTACCTCTATGCCCAACTCCAAGTCTCCCTGGTCATTTTCTGTTCATTCTTGAAGCATCAAGTGAAATGTCACTTGTCCCAACGGAGTCATCCCGATGGAGTCTTTCTTGGCTGCTGTCTCAGACACTGGTTGACACCCATGCCAAATTCTCCCACGGCACCTGTCCCTGGGCTCCCTGCTCCCACCATAGCACCAGGGCCCTGGAGTCTCTGCTGCTGGACTCGTCTGCCTTCCCTCCCCCACCTCTCACCCTGTGAAGCCCTGTGAGGACAAGGCCATGCCCTTCCTCCTCACCATGGCATTCTTTGCTAAGCACAGTGCTGGTATACAGCTGGCGCTCAATAAATATGTGTCCACGAACACACGATGAATAAATACTTCCTGTTAGAGTTTATACAGCCTGGTAAGCTTCTGTAAAGAGAGCTGTTACATTGGGAGTCTGGGGTTTCTATTTTTATTTTTTTGAGATTTTAAAAAATTCGGTGTTGCCGGCTGGAGTGTAGCCGCAAAGCAGGCCTGCAGCACCCGGTCCCCCAGCAGACAGTTTGCTGCCCTGACAAACTGGTCTCTGCCCCACGCGAGCAGGGGAGGTGGATGCTAGAGGAAATACGGCGTCCACACTCCCCGGGCACCCAGCTAGCCTAGCGTCAGGCAGAGCCTACGCTTCTGATCTGCAGGCTCTCCTGGGCGCTGCTTTAGAGGAAAGAATGAAGTTTTCACTCCAAAGAGGAAACATGGATCCTAATCTAATAGAGTGAAAAGAAGCAAGGTGGAGGAAAATGTGTATAACATACCACCATGTACCCAAGACAGAGGGAACGAATGTGTGTATTGATACAGATATGAACATACATATCTTTACATATGTGTGCGACACGTGTATGTTTACATATACATAAATTACACGCATTAGTTACTCAAGTGCTTCCCTCAGAAAGGAGGAGGAAGCGGGTGCGGAGGACAGGAAGAGCAGCCAGACCTCCTGAACAGACCTTGCTTTGTGTAGTTAACTTTGGATCCACAAAACATTTTACATAACTACAAAGCAAAATCAAATTTTTAAAAAAGCAGTCCTTAAACACCAGAAGGAGAATGAAACAAGTGAACTTGACCGTGCGCACAGCTGGCTGTCTAGCCAGACAGGGGACGTCTTCCCGTGGCTTTCGCACAGGCAACCCGAGTGTGCAGCCGTGCCCCACACGGGAAGAAGGGCAAACCCCCCGGACAGTGCTCAGTGCTGCTGGTGGCGGCGTCGGTGCTGCTTTCTGAAACTTCCGAGTGGAGGGGAGGGTGAGAGACGTGCGTAATGGTGATGCTTGCGCAGTCTGAACGCTCTGTGCGGGACAGCAGCAGATACAGCCGGAAGACCACTGCGATTAAGTAAAATCCTCCCCGCGCTGGACCTGCATCAGTAGAGCACCCGCCGCACTCTATCTTCCCAACACAGAGACGGGGGTGGGGCACGGACAATGAGCACCCCCGCCCCGATCACACCGCTAAACACCGCTTCCCACTGAAAGAAATCAGGACTCCTCGGAGACAGAGACGTGGCTGATTTCAGGCCTGGGGCAGAAAACGTACAAAATGAGCACGGAACATCCCGACTTACACCAGACAGAAAAGGAGCAATCGAAGACCACCAGCCCTTTATCAAAAAGACTCAGGAGCCAACTCGGAGAGGCTGCCACCTGCCGAAGGCAAAATCACATGAGCCGCGATGATTAGCAAATGCAGCGGGTTTCTGCCCAGTAAACAGGACAAACACACCACGCCCCCTTACTGGTCACCTTTGGGAGAAGCCCACTCGTTATTTTGAAAAATGGTACATAAAGGAAAATACTGTAAGTATTGATCCCGGTCTTCCTATGTGAACTGTACCTCAAGCCATCCAAATAACTGATGAGAAGAAGTTTCTTTTTACAGAGGTATCCCAGTTAGCAAATGAAGAAGAATGATGTAATGTTAATAATTACACCACCACCTTTCTGCATCCTCTAATGACTGAATCCAGGCAATGGCCATCATCAGCCGCTGACACCAAAGTCAGGACAACCAGACACCCATGCGTTCTAAGGGAAGGACACGCACCACTTATGAAACACCCTTCCACTGAAAGGGGGATCTGGCCAAGCCTCGAGATTCGTCTACCACCTAGAGGAAACTCAGGGCACAGAGGGGCACTCACCTCACCACAGGGCCAGGGGAGAAGCGGTCGGCAAAGTCCGCGCCCCAGTAAATTCTGCAGGACACACAGTCTGGTTTCTTCAACCAATAACTTGCAAGAAGAGACAGACAGATGGATGCACGCAGAGTGCTGGAGTTGGGGGACTGAGTTTTAGATTAATTCTATGGATTAATAGAGTAGGTCAACCAAATCACAATGCATTCGAATAAACAAACTGTGTGTGTGTGTGTGTGTGTGTGTGTGTGTGTGTGTGTGTGTGTGTGTGTGTGTTAAAGGCATACTTATTTCTGGAGACACAAGGAAACATTCACAGGTGAAACGGCATAAAGTCTGGAGTTTGCTTTGTGGCAGGCGGGGGGTGGGGAGGCGGGGTGGCGGCACAGACGCGAGGAGACAGGGAGCTGGAGGTCGGTAACACTGAGGACAGGTGATGGGCATACGTTGAAATTTTCCGCAATAAAATGTTTAAAAATAAAATAAATAAGCCACAAAAACAAATAAAGAAGCGAATGAGCAAACAGCATTTCGATATGTTTCCATGATTAAAAGCAACCCCCCTAGATTTTTCACTGTAGGTCAGCAAGCACTGAGACCACACCGTGGTTTTAACACTTCCTGGCTAGCAGTCTGATGAAAGCTCGCGATCCTGTAACGCAGTGAATTCATCACAACTGAGTCGCCTTTGGAGTTTACAAAGCACTTGTGGCCAGATCATCCCCTCAGTCAGCGTTCTGTAAGAGGAGGCAGCCCAGCCCGCACCTGGCTAGGGCCCCGGCGACAGCGTGGGGGCGGGGGGGGGCACGGCGGCCTCCACTCCTGCTCCAGGCCAGAGCTCTTCCCACCGGGGCTTCGTGGTTTCCATGAATGAATCCGCGATTTATCACACAGACTCAGAGATGCGGGTGCAACTTCTCTAAGAAAAACGCTGCCGAGGGGAACATAAAGCCAACGTGCTCATCTGCTGACTAGCTGCTGGCCGTCCGGGGAGGTGACCTCACACAGCAACCCTGTCACCGCAAGAATGCTGCATAGACACACTCCAAACACATGAAATCATTTGGTAAGTGTTTGGAAACACCTGAAGTACCATTTCTAGGCAAAGTCACATCCAAAATCAAAAATGCTACCTTCTTGTACTCTTTTATGCTGCAGCCCAGCAGAACCACAATAGGGCACCGCTGTTCTGCAAAAAAGGCCATCACAGAGCCACCTCTGTCCCTCCAGGTGCCTTTGTGTGAGGCAGAAAGTGGTGCCCTCCTGGAAGACCCATTTGCCTGCTAGGGCCGGGATTGGGAGAGCAGAGAGCCCATGTGTGAGTCGGGCAGCAGCCCTGAGCTGGCCGAAGACCACAGAGTCCATTCTTGCCACGGCCCTAGAGATACATCTTGTCTCAGTAACAGTAACAGCAGAATTAGCAAAAAAGGGATGGGGAAGAGAGTAACGCTGGCTGCCTTCCCGCACCTTCTTCCTGGCTGGCACAGCACTAGAGAGGCTCAGAGTCCCCCGGGCATCAAGCCTGACAAGTGAGATCCCAGGGAAGCCAGCTGAAAGGCTTCTGGAATGGTTTGATAAAGAGAGAACGGCTATTCTGCCTTCCTTCTCCCTTGGAGCACAGCTGTGAGGATGTGACGTTTGGAGCTGCAGCAGCCATCTTGTCATCATGAGGGAAAGTTAAGAACATAGAGAAACTCATCCAGAACCGACTATGCAAAATCATTCAATAATTAGCCCTGCAACCATTTACCTTCAGATGTCACGATAAACCTCTAAGCTGGTGATCCAGACAGAAAGAAAGGTATAATGGTTGGGAGAACGAATGCTGGAGACAGACAAAGCCCCAGCTTATCCCAGCTTTGTGTTTTTGGCAAACTGCTGACATCTCTGTACCTCCATTTCTTCAACTGTAAAACTGAGGGGAAGCAGAGAGGATAGTGTCTAACTCACAGTGATGGTAAAAATTAAATGAGTTAATATATAAAAAGTGCTTTGAACAGTGCCTGGCACACGTGACCACCACGTTGTTCACGGCCATGATTTAGCAGGTTTTGATTACTTATAAGTAAAAGCATCCCGATTAGTCAATGTCTTCCCCCCAGCCTGACACGGGGTCCTCAGCTCTGCTTACACACTTTGGGCTACGGGGGGACTGGCCGCCAGGTCGTGGTGTGTGCGCTGAATCCACACTAATGGCACTAAGCTAGGCGAGGCTTCGGGAAGCTCCACAGCGCTAAGCTGTTCACACCATCTGAGACAAAGGCCGCCAGGCCCTGACCTAGCACCGGCTGCGGTGGGGGTGGGGGTGGACTGAAGGCAGCACACGTCCGTTTCTGAGCTTCTACAACTTACTACCGACCTTGCTTCTCTCCACGTCTGAGCACTGCACGGGAAGCGACTCCTTGGCCGCGGTAAAGGGACACTGCTGACCGGGAACAGGCGGAAGTAACCTGCGTGAACCTCCCTGGCCTGTTCATTTCCCTTTTTTTAAGCGATGATGATGACCTGGTGGCTGCACTCGGCGCTCACAGCTCACGCAGGCACAAAGCGCGACATCCTCCTCGACATGCCAGGAGGTGCCCACCACGTGTGCTGGAGGACGGACAATCAAAGCAGTGAGATCCCTGCCCTTAGCGAAATCAGCGTCACACAGAACACGAGACCTGCGCGCAAACGCCGCAGCGTGGGGTAGGACATGACGGGCACCACAGAAAGAGCTCAAAGAACGTAGACGCCTCTGGGTGAGTGACGAGGGGCAGAGTCACGACAGACATGACGAATGTGGTACTGACTTGATTAGAACTGCGGTCCGAAGGCACCCGCTGGTCCTGTGAGGGAGGGGATGGCGGCGGGAGAAGAAACAGGAGGAGGACCAAGGCCACACTGAACCAGAGGCGCGAGTCGGAGAGAAGACGGGAGGGGTGAGGACACTGGGCAGGGAGCCAGCCAGGGGCGCTGCGCTGGGGTCCGGCCCAGCAGTGGCACCTCCCCTGTGGAACAGGTGCCAGCCCTAGGAGAGGAGGGGCCTGCAAAGCCTCGGTGACCACAGGGCACTGTGTCAGCTGTGGAAGACAGAGACGCCGGGCTCCACCCTTCAGTTTCTGAGTTGAAAGAACGACAGCTCACCGCCAGCTCCACCTAGACCTGCAGCCTCAGTGAGCTGCGTGATTTTAACCCCCACGGCCTCTGCTTTGAAGGCTTCCCGTTAAAGTAGATCTCACTCGATACTTGAGATAAATTACATTTAAGGGTCCAGAGTCGAACAGCCTAACTGACGTGCAGAAGCTCGGAGTCACATGGCGAGGTCGGGGAGCCAACCACTCATCCTCACATAGACCTGACTTTGTAAAAGCCAAGCAAGCACCTCCTTACATTTAGTAGAGTGCTTGAGACATGTGACCGCGTTAGCAGAGGGTCTTTCCTTCCAGCCTTCCCAGGAAAAACATTTCTAAGAGACTGACACACTGCAGAGAAATCTGCACGATGCAGTAAGAAGTGGTTCAGGAAAGAATACCCACGAGTTGGGTTTTTTCCTCTTCATTTCATGGGGCAGAACCGCGGCTGTGTTACGAGGGCAGAACTGCGCTGGGTGGCGGCGCGGTCTCTGTCTCCGTCTGTAAACTGGGATTAACAGTGTCTACGTCAAGGGTTCGTAGGGAGGATCAAGTGCGCTGATGCGTACGAGTGCCCACATCCAGACCAGGCAGCGCCCCGCAACCGTGCCGCCACACGCCATGCGCCGCACCTCCAGCGCGTCAGCTGAGACAGCAGTCTCAGAAATAAACAGCGCCAGCTGGGTCAGGGAGCACGAAGGGGCTTGGATGTTTGAATCCCTTCTGGGAAACCTCTGACAAACGGTGTCACAGCAACACTCATATCCCTCTGGGCAGAGGATGGCCTCCTTCCTGGGCCAGCAATGCCATCCCAGGAGAGCTCTGACGACTGGGAAGTTCCCCCACCTGAGGAGGAGAAAGTGGTCCTTGTTGGTCTCTGACCTGCTGCCCGGGTGCCTCTGTTGGTTACCTGACTCTCACTACCAGCAGGGGTTCGGCGGCCAGAGCAGCCGGAACAGTAGCTATCACCACGAACTTAAAAGTATACAAAAATATTCAACTTCACTTGTAATAAAAATAACGCAAAGTAAAACCACGCTGAGATAGCACTTCTCGCCCAGCAGACTGCACACGCCGGCAGGAGTTACAAAGCACAAGGGGCTATGCGCATGAGGTGCTCTTACATGCACCCAGGGGGACGCGACAAGGCGCATGGTCCTCACACGGGGCTGGGGATGAGACGGTAGAAAAAAAAAAAACGCATGCATTTCTTGACCCAGTGACACTGGAATTTACCTGGAGGATACACCCTCAACAATACAAAACACATTTGAACGAGGTTATCAGTGCAATATTATCTGTAATTGCAAAATATTACAAGCAATCTTAATGACATCTACGAGAGGCCGAATAAACCGAGACGCACCCAGGGACTGGAGTACAACCGAGCTCTAAGGAAGATGAGAAAGGTCCCCAGAAATGGATGTGGTGACGGCCAGGATACGCCACGCAGTGGGCAGGCGGAGTCTGTGGTGTGCTGTCTTCTACATAAAACAAATCAGGAAATGGAAAATAGACATGTAGCTCCTTATTTAAAAAAGAGAAGAAGAAGAAGAAAGAAACAAGAAAGACATACCTGAAAATAATGAGCGACGTGGCGGACAGTGGGCTTGGGGTGATGGCACGGCTCCACGCACAGTGTCGACCTGATGAACCGCGTGCATTTCACACGCTCGAAACATAAAATAAGAAATAAACAAGGACGGGGGGCTCTGAAATGGCATCCAAACAAAGCAAACGACGCCGAGTGCATCGCGAATGACCGAGGTGACGATGGCGCTGGAGGGACGGGAGGACGCCGGCCCAGCGACTTCTGAACGTGGTACCTGACTACGTCCCCTCCGTCCACAGGCGAAAAATAACCACACGCAGAAACCGAATTCATGTTAGAAAGCCTGTCTTTCACACAGTGTGGGACGGCCATTCTGGAACCCTTTCCCGGATCATGGGACTGAGAACTGAGCAAACACACCGGAGGACGAGGGAGTCGGTGCCCGTGCACCAGGTCCCCGTCGTAGCGGCCAGCCCCTCTCTCCCATCCTCCAGCGCTCCTCAGAGACATGACCGGTGCCAGGGCTCAGGCAAGGTGACCACGGTGCGAGGCTGGGAAACCTGTTGTGCCAGAAAGCGCAGACGTGCTCAGGAAAGAAGGTGGCATGTAGACACACCTGGGCAGGAGGGAGCGTGGAGCCAGACCCGGACAGCCGCGGTGTCAAAATAAACAGCGACAGCAGCAGCCTGTCTACGGAGTAGAATACGGATTTTTAACTTTAGAATGACATCAAGGAATGAATGAATGAATGAATGAATGGGGTATTCTTCTATAATAGAAGAAGAGAATAAAATAGAATTCTTCCATTTCTCATAGAATACCAACTAACAGAGGTGACAGAAAAAGACACAATCAGAAAACCAGCCTTTGGCAACCATCACGGTACAACTGCTGCAGGCGAGAACCGACGCGGGTGCAAAACCAACGCGAGGAGGGGGGGCATTTACAGGGCCTCAGTCTCTCCACAGGCCACTCGCCACTTACGAGGGGAAAGTAACAACTATGGTGGACAAATGCGGCAGACACTACCTCGATCGAGAGATCAAAACCACCATCGCCGACGGCAACACGAAACCACCAAGCGGAGCCCGAGGAGGCAGCTCGACCTCTGCGGCACCCGTGGCTCTCACGTCTGCCTGGCTCTGTCGTGAGAAAACAAAGGGAAAACACAAACCGAGGACTGGCATGGAACTGGCCTACGCCCTTCAAAAATGCCCCGATCGGGGGACAACAGAAGGCTGAGGATGACCACGCGCCAAGGCGAGGCCGCGTGTGATCCTGGGCCGGCACCCAGACCAGGAGCAGAGCCGCCAAAGGCAGTGCCGCACAACCGCAACGCTTGCTGCACAACAAATCAGACCACAGGACTGAATCAATGTTACGTTTCCTAATGCTGATAAACGTGCCATGGTTGTGAAAGAGAAAGTCCTTGTTCCTAAAAACTACGTACTTAAGTATTTACCCAAAATCAATATGTCAGCTGGGCCATGCTCCCTCTGGGTGGCTCTGGGGCAGCTGCGGGCGGCCGCCGGCCTGCTTGGTGTTCCCCAGCCTGGGCACGGCGCTCCCGTCTCTGCCCCCATCGCCATGTGGCCTGTGTCTGAGGCCCAGCTCCCTGCCCCTTGCTTTTCAGGACACATGTGGCTGCACGCAGGGCCACTCGTGTCATCTAGGATACGCTCTTCCTGCCGAGAACCTGAGCCACGTCTTTTGCCAAAGGAGGGGATACTCACAGGTTCCGGGAAGAGGGCGGGGACAAATCCTGTTGGGGGCCATCAGCTGGCCCGTCAAACCATTTTAAATAACTGACAGGACCGTGTCACGCCAGACACAGGAAGACCCCACGTCACTTCTAGGCCTTAATATGCGGACAGACGATTAGACAAATTCATTCTCCCTCACTGTTCCTACGACAGGAACTATTCAACCAAGTACTTAATAAAATACGATTCGGTCTCACAAAGGTCTCACAAACTTCCGTGGTATTGGTGTTCACAACTGAAAATGTGTAATAAGATGGGTACTCGCCGCGGTGCACCATTGGCCTTCCTGCCGACGGTGCCCGCAGCCCTGTTAAACGGACTCCCATCAGCCGTGGAAATGACACACGGTGCCACACGCTGTAGGGGACAGAGCCTGGGAACCCTGAGGCCCAGGCCGCCCTGGTGTTGCCACGCACAGTCGCTCCTCTCCTTGTCTGTTAGAGGTGACTCTTAAAGATGCTCTTTCCCTAAGGAGCCATCGATCTGAACCAAAAAGTGAAAGGACCGACTCTGCTGCTGGCATTTAGAGACCCCATTTCACCGACTGGCATTAACCATCCTCCACAGGATATGTGACAGATGCCATAAAAAAGGCACCAAATCAACTTTCCCGCAAGAGCCTTGACACCAGCATAACAGGCCACTCACCTCCAACGCCTCAAAAGCCCCACGCTATCAATAATCCACCGTGTTTAACATGAGCCAGGCGACTGCACTTGCCGCCTCCTCCTCCGATTCTGCTCTTGTCCGAAGGGGAAGTTACGGGGAAAAGCAAACGTCAGCTGGACAGAAGATAACCGCGTTGCCAACCCCATCTGGTGAGCTCAGAGAGGCTCCATCTAACCGTCCACAGCCTCAGCCTCGCCACAAGCACCGTCACGTCGGCATGCAAGACTGCTTACAGGATGGCATCTTGGCTGCGTCGCTAATTGAATCCCCGGGTGCAGCGCGCAAGGACACCATCTCACTCATTGGTTGATCCAACACTTTATCCCGCAAATGTTAAGGGAGCCCTTATCATCTGACAGGTGTGGTCCTTGAGAGCAATAGTGCTGTCATATTCTCCTACGAACTCATGGTCAGAAAGAAATAAGTCAACAGAAGTCTGTCAAACCTCCAAACTTCCCAGGGGAGAAAGAAGGGCCTAGATCTGAGAAAGGTGCTGAGGTGGAGAGATTTAATAGAAAGTCTGGAACCCAGAGCTGGGTCCAGGCAGAAAGACGCACCCGGAGGTGGAGGCTGGAAACCTACAGCCCGACGTGGTGCCCCGAGGAACCCGCACACAAAGGGGAAAAGAGGAAAAACGAGCCACAGCAACACTCTCAGGGGTCGTGGAGTCTGACCTAGAAGAACCGGAGGTTTTCATATCCAGGACAGGGACCATCTGGGCTCCTGCCCTCTCTCTGGGCTTCGAGGAACCACGGAGAACAATCACTCCTGACCCTGCCTCTTACTATGCTGGAAGGATCCTGAACATGAGGTCACGCATCTGATGACATCTGTGTATACCTGAAGCGGAGCTCTGAATGACACCAGCTAAACTGGGCTTCAAAACAATAAACCTTAATTCCAAAAACGCTTCGATTTCTTGCAGTTATAAACTATGGTTTACTTTTTCATGATCTTCCTTTTTCAAAACAGGATTTATATTAGTTATTAAGTTATTTTCACTGTAATAAAAATAACTTTCAGGCTTAAATATTAACCTAAGAGAAACAAAAAGGGAGAATAGATAACAAAAATGCTTAATTTTTAAATGCATCCAAATGGGTCCATAAAGGCATCTTAATAATCCTGAGCCGAGGAAAACGGAAGCAAAAACTTACAACATGGCTAACCACCACCCTCCAAAACCCGTTCATGTTCCGTATGAAAGGAAGACGGGAACACGGCTGCGGCGGGAGGCTCTCTCCTCCCGCTCTGCAGCTGGACGGCGGTGGCCCCCGTTCCCACTGCGTCTCTCCTGCCATCGGTTCACAAGATCTCTAACCTCCATCCAGAGGGAAGGAAGGAGGAAGCGGGGCAATCAATGGCAGACAGTGAATAATCAGAAAAGGCAGAGGCCACTTCCGGTGAAGTGAGAGAAATGCCCCGGGAGATACAGCCACTGCTGGAATAAAACAATAAAAAGAAGTCGCCCCCACGGAACTAAACGCAGCAATAAAAACCGTTGACTTTTCAGGCAAGGAAAGCAGGGGCTGCAATGACACATGCGGGCAGAAAACGCCTCTGGAAGGTTCCAATCCCTGCAGAGTGAGGAATCATTAAACCGGATGACATCCTAGGTCCATGGTGACTCAACACCACGACTCTGGAATCCCAGCCCACTGTTCGTTCTGCCCTCTCTAAGCATCTTTTTTTTAAAAAAGTGTATGATCTGGAGCTGGTAAACATAGATGAGCGATGTCCTTATGAGTTGGGTGTTGTGCCAGGCCCAAGTGCAAACCCACAGTCACTGCTTTTTTTTCACTTTTTATTTTGAAATAATTTTGGACATTCAGAAACACTGCAAAACTAGCACGCACAGCCTTCACCCAGCGTCCCCTAACGTTCGATCACACAAAACCGAAGTACAGTCACTGAGACCAGAAACTTCACGCTGGCACGGCGCCGTCAACATGTGTGCAGACCGCGCTCGCGCCTCGCCAGGTAGGCACGCCGGCCCCTCCCACCTGTGAATCCGCGCGGGTCACACTTCATGTCGGCCCTCACGCCTCCTTAACCTGTCTCCTCTGATCTGTGACAGGTCCTCAGTCTTCGTCTTCATGGACGCCACAGTTTCAAAGAATGCTGGCCAGTTATTTTGTGGAATGTTCCTCAGTTTGGGGTTCTCTGGTGTTTAATATTCATTGGATCGACATTACGTACTTCTGATGGAAAACTAAAGAAACGACGTGTGCCCTCCTCGGTGCATATCAGGTGTTAATGTATTTTGTTATTGGTAACAATTTCCATCATTTATTTAAGATGAAGTCAGCCAGGCTCCTATACTGAAAAGTTGCTGTTTTTCCTTTTATAATTAATAAGTATCTTCTGGGAAGAGAACTTCAAGACCATTCAGCCATCATGTTTCTCAAAATTCTTTCTAAGACTAGTCATCTGTCAGTGACTCTGCCTGTAACAAACGAGGCTGCCACGAGTGAGCCGTGTCTGCGTGGTTTTATACGTGGGATGTATGTGTATCTTCAGTGCCAATTCCGCGAAGCAGAAGGGCCAGGCCAAAAAATATGTGCGTAAGTGACCGTATCTGGGACCCTCGAATTCCCACCCGGAAGCAAGGAGCCAGTTTGCATTCCCACCAGCAACGTATTAGGGGCTGGGGGTCTGTCCCCCTACAGCCTTGTAAACAAAATGTGTCTCATTCTTAAATTTTTACCAACCTGGTAAGTGAAGAATGACATCTCAGTGTTAGTTTACTTTGCATGTCTCCAATTACGAGCCTGAACACTTTTTCATGCGTTAAGGCCCATTTTCATATCTTTTGTGTGAGTGTGGATTGTCTATCCGCGTATTTTTCCTGTTTTCTATCATTTTTTGATCCTTGACTCTTGGCAGTAGTCTTACACATTCGTGGTATCGGCCCCGAGCCTGTGGCACGGCCACAGCATTTTCTCCCCGACTGAGAAAGCCTCCCCTGCCCTGAGGTCAAAGGGGGATTTGCCGTGTTTTCCTCTGGGTTTGCGTGGTGTCACTTTTCACACTGCACCTTACTCTCCACATGGTGTGCGGAACGGATATTGTTTTACCTTCTTCCAAACGGCTACCAGGTCGCCCCAACACCATGCATCTAGAAGTCCACACTTGGCGCAGTTGAGATGCCACATTTATGCATACCACACGTCCACATGCACTGGATTTATTTTCTAGGGTTTTAATTCTACGCCATTGGTCTGTGTGTCTCTTCGCGAGCCACGATGCTTTAATTACAGGAGCCTCGCAGGATGTCCTGATGTCGAGTGGGGCCAGTCACTCCTGGCGGTTTTCATTTTTCAGCATTTCTGTCTGTTCTGTTCGTTTTCCTGCATACACTTTAACATCGACTTGCTTCACTCCCTTTTTCAAAAGTTGGTGTTTTTAGTGGGACTGCATGAAATCCATTAATGATTTAGGAAGAATGGGGACCTTCGTAAAGTCCAGCCACGTTCGCCAAGCACAGGGGACATCTTTGCATTTGTTCAAGTCGACGTCTGTGTTTTTCAGGAGTGTTTTGAAGTTTAACTCCCACAGTTTTTGTACGTTTCTTATTGAGTTTGTTTCCACAATTCTGCAGTAGTGCAGACACAGCCACAGACAACACGTGGCCCTGTGAGTGTGGCATTGTTCCGGTGCAATTCTATCTGCAAGAGAGGCAGCGGGCCCACGGGCCGCGGTTTGCCCAGCCCTGCTTTAGTGAGCAGTTCTGGTGGGGAGCGGGGAAGCTACGCGATCTCCAGTTTTGGGGTTGTCTTTTGTTTATGGGACCCCTAATGTTCCCCCTTCCTTTCCCTTCACCACCCGCATGCCGAAGGACGCCTCCCTTCCTTTCTTTTTCTCCCGCAGCCTCTTACCCATGGCTGCGAGTCTGCTGCCTGTAGTCCACACCTGGCTTCACCTGGACACTTGCTTCACTATTTTCAAACGTAAGGTGGACTGCGTCTTTCTGGTGGTAGTTTTAGGTCAACCTCAGGCCAGGTTACCAGTTCCCTTCTTCTCGCTCCCTGAGGTTTTTCTGGGCTGCTTTTGCAGAGCCTTGCAGCAGGGCGGGAATGGGCCGGGAATAGTAGAGATTCCACGGCGGATTCAGGTACTGCCTCTTTTTACTTATTTTACGTTTGGGCATGTCATGTCTTTATGCTGAGGACATGGTTTTCATGAAGTTCATTTTTACTCTTCTTTTTCTTCTATATTGTTTTGGAGGAAATATTTGGAAACAGGGACGTTAAGATGACACCATTTCTTCAGCTGTCTGGAAGTCCCATCCCTTGTTTTCTTGAAGCCCAGAGACCAGTGAGCATCACTGCTACCATGGTAACAACACGTCTTACAGCGTAATATATCTTGTGGGGTAAAAATAATACTCTATGGAAGAATAATGGGGCGGGCATCGTTCCTAGGATTTATTTCGTTGTTATTCTTTTTTATGGTGAGAAGGTTTAAGGATTCAGGGACAGCTTCCAAAGACAGGGATCTCAAAGGTGAGACTTGAAGCAAAACAGATTTCAGTAGGAGGGGGAGAAACCGGAGGGAAGGTCAAGAGCCCCAGATGCCGACAGGCTGGAGTTGGGGGGCTGGGGAGGAGGGCTGGGGTTTCCTCCCCGTGCAAGAGTCAGGCTGGAGTTGGGGGGCTGGGGGGGAGGGCCGGGGTTTCCTCCCTGTCCAAAAGTTTAGACTTTGTGCTCGGGCCAAGGAAAAGTTGTTAAAATGCTTTAAACAGGCCAAAATACCCCTGAAGTGAAATTCATTGTGTCCCAGAATGGAGAATAATTGCCAAGTTTAGGAATTACTATACAGTTTTAGGGTTACACTTCCTTTACTGCACTTCAAAAACATGGAGAAAAGTTACGACAGTTGAAAAGCGTAGAATTGTATCTCAAAGCGCACAACGTGAAAGGCAAACGCTAAAATGACCTTAAGAAAGAGGTACGTTTACTGCTGAGGATAAGAAAATGCTTATTTTCGTGTCACAGTGAGAGCTCGTCACAATAAACAAGCAAAAGAACAGCGTGTCATCCACAACGCCTTGCCCCTAATATCAAGTAAGTGGCCTTGACCGCAGGTCCACCGGCATTGGGCAGTATCTCAGGATGCTGGAACCTAAGTCTGTCATCTTTCTACACTTTTGGGTTTTCAAGGTCTTCCCTAAATTAATCATTAAAATGAAATCTTCCCTATGGAGTTGACTTTAACTATGTCAGCTGAGGTGGCGCTAGGTAAAGCCCACTAGACTGCACATCAGAATGCCTGGTCCCTGCTCCACCACAACCGTGATGAGCCTTCCACTTCCCTGGCCTCCGTCCTCTACAAGACACACACGGGCACTAAGCCAGGGGCCAATGAGGCCTGTCCGGTTCTGCCCATGATGGGGCCCACCGTTCCTGCAGTCACGCGTGCATCCAAGGAGGAGGGCCCGCCGCTCCTGCAGTCGCGCGTGCATCCAAGGAGGAGGGCCCGCCGCTCCTGCAGTCGCGCGTGCATCCAAGGAGGAGGGCCCGCCGCTCCTGCAGTCGCGCGTGCATCCAAGGAGGAGGGCCCGCCGCTCCTGCAGTCGCGCGTGCATCCAAGGATGGAGGGCCCGCCACTCCTGCAGTCGCGCGTGCATCCAAGGATGGAGGGCCCAGCGTTCCTGCAGTCGCGCGTGCATCCAAGGAGGAGGGCCCGCCGTTCCTGCAGTCGCGCGTGCATCCAAGGATGGAGGGCCCGCCGCTCCTGCAGTCACGCGTGCATCCAAGGATGGAGGGCCCAGCGTTCCTGCAGTCGCGCGTGCATCCAACGAGGAGGGCCCACCGCTCCTGCAGTCGCGCGTGCATCCAAGGATGGAGTCCTACACCTTCCACACGTGCTTTGAATTCTGCTGCACTTAATTAGCTAATGCTCTGCCCCAAAAGCTAACTATGCGAAGTTCCTACTAGCTTGCCTGCTGATCTACCAAATTTTACTGACACGCCCAGCCTGGTGTCAGTGAAGGGACAGGCCAGAAAGCAGAGCCAGGCGGGTCACAGCAGGGAACTGCTGCTATCACCCCAACCTCTCTGGCACCAGGGACCGGTTTCCTGGAAGACAATTTTTGCACTGACCCGGGGAGGGGAGCTGTAGAGCTCCCATCACAGCCGTCCATACAGATAAAGCCTCACTCGCCCACCATTCAGCTGTTGTGCACCTGCGCCCACCCCGCCGCCTAAGCTCCTGAGTTTCACAGAAGGCAATTTTTCTACGGACGGGGTTGGGGGACAGAGCTCTGCAGCCTGATTCCCAACATGCCGCGGCCCAGGGGCTGGGGACATTCAGAGATGACTAGAGGCCTGACCTCCGCAGACCTGGCGCGCTGGCCATTTTGTGTTTGACGCGGTTTCCCGACTATCACTTCAATCATAGCTGGAGGTAAGGCCTCCACACGGTGACTCACTTCCCGCAGAAACTTTTAAGTTTAACCAAATCCCATCTGCTATTCCCTTTTACTTAACCACTTCTCATCGACTGGAACTTTCTGTGTCAATAAAGCAGGAGCGAGACAGTACCAGTTTGCATGAACACCACAAACTCCTTTGCCTCGCACTGAAACAAGGCGCGCTGACCCATAAATTTCCAGAGCTGCCTTCAGCTCTTAGGTACACGCAACGCCGCCCACCTGCTGTGCACGATCCTCCGCCACAAGTGGCTACAACTGGTGTCAGGGGCTCGGCTACACTTTCCATTTCTTCCTGAACTGCCAGGCTGTGCCATTCAGATTCTGTGATTTAGTGAGGTTCACGTTCTCAAAAATATTTCATCATACCTCTCAACTCTAAGATTAGGGTCTTGAAGAAACAAAGAAATCACATCTGCAGTAATCAAAAGACAGAATGTCCATCAATGCGGCGTGTTTAGGTTCCAGGCTCCTCTCACGCTAAAAACAGCTGAAAATGCCTAAAGTTGGGGGGCAGATGAGCCCCCCAATGGGGACACTTTATGAAATATGGGGATGAGCTGGTTTAAAAGTAAAGCCCCCCCGGGCACAGTGGCCGGTATTTGCAGCTACCCGGGAGGCTGAGGGAGGAGGATCACCTGTGCCCGGGAGTTCAAGACCAGCCTGGGCAACACAGTATGACCTCGTCTCAATTTTTAAAAATAAAAAATAAAAAAGTAAAGCCTGCTCAGACCATACACTAAAGTGTGGACCCAGACGCGGGATCAGAGGCGCCCGCTGGCGGAGGGTCCTAGAGCCAACGTCCCTCCAGCAGGCGGGCTGCAGAGGACTGCAGCCGCGGAGCAAGGTTTGCCCAACAGTAAACCCACCCCGAGCGGCTGCAGAGAACATTCTCTGGCCCTGACCCTGCTAGTAAGTAGCGAGAAGGAAAAGATGGCCTTCACACAGCTTGTGAAGCCAAACGACCTGGGCAGGATAGAAAACCCTCGGACCATAGGGCCCCAGTGTTTGACGGAAGCAAACCTAAATAATGCCCGAAAGAAACCAACTTCATCCCAAGCTTCAGAGATTTTATATTGTTAAATTTTAAAGGAAAATAAACAACTCACTGCCAAAATCTAAAAAGGACACTAGGAAACAGGGGTCAAGACAGAAAGCCAAGAAAACTGTAGCTGAATCAGACACACAAAGACTTCAGATATCAACACAATTAGACAGAAAATAAAGTAACTTTGTTTAATATATTTTAAGAAAATTGGAAATATGGGACAAGGACAAGCAGATTTAAAGCCCATAATCCTAGCACTTTGGGAGGCTGAGGTGGGAGGATAGCTTGAGTTTAAGAGTTCGAGACCAGCCTGAGCAAGAGCAAGACCCAGTTTCTACCAAGAATAAATTAGTCGGTGCCATGGTGCACACGTGCAGTCCCAGCTACTCCGGAGGCTGAGGCAGGAGGATGCTTGAGCCCAGGAGTCTGGGGCTGCTTGAGCTACGATGATGCCACTGCACTCCAGCCCAGGGGGCAGAGCGAGACTCTATCTCAAACAATTGAACACTATACAGAATTCGTAAGAAAAAACAACTTAAAATAAAAATGGAAAGACGTCACAACAGATTAGACATAGGTGAAGAATTAGTGAACTGGGGGATGTGTCTGAGGAAACCAACTGGAACATAACCGAGGAGATGGGACGGTGGGAGGCAAGAGGGAGGGTCACAGCAAGAGCTGGAAGAACACAGCGCGAAGGGCCGGCATCGCGTTCAAGGTTCACAGAGGAGGAACGACCCTCAGGCGACACAGGAACAGATGGGGGCTGTGAAATCATCGCAACTTATGAAAGACCCCGACACCTAAGTTTTAGAAGCCCAGTGAATTTCAAGCAAAATAAATAAAACAAAACGTACACTGGACGCTACTACGACTGCAGAGCTCTGGCGAAGAGCAGCTCTTGACGGCAGACGGGGAGGACACAAACCGCCCCGGGGAGCAGTTAGACTGACACCTAGCTCCACAGAAGCAGGACTCGGAGCCAATAGACGTGCAACCACTGCGTGATGTGTCAGACAACTCCGTCCCGTCAAAATACCTTTCTAAAGTGACAGCAAAATAAAATACATTCAGATGTCGGAAATTCAGAAAGTAAATCCCCCCAAAAGAGCTGTAGCAGCTGAGCCTGGGCCACCCTGCCGCACATGGCGAGGCAGCTCTGAAGGATCACGACAGGCAAGCACGCGACAGAGGGCCGCCAAGCCAACAAGAGGGGGCTCCCGAGTAGGAAGGATGGGCCATTCGAGCTTTCACAGCAATAAAAACTGCAATGAGTTAAAACCCAACCACGTTTCAATCTGCAAGTTCATAATGACATTTTAAAACTTGGTGGCCCCTAATAAACCACACCTTTCAGAATTTCCGCTCTGGGGTGGCCACTCCCACACTGACCCCAGCCTTGGCCGCATGACTTCCTTTGACCAATGGGACATTACCAGGAGTGATGCAAACAGAGGCTTCATAAGCACTTGCCCATGAAGTGCTCTTCCTCTTAGAATGCTCCCTCTTTAATCTCCAAGCCAGCACGTATAAATAAAAAGGTCCCGCTACCTGAGGCCCGGAACACCTGGAGAGAGATGCGTGGCCAGGCCACAACTGTCCCAGCCACCTGGGCCGATGCAGCAGACACGTCCACGAAATCAACTTGGATTACCAGTCTCTCTCTCTCTCTCTCTGCTCCTCTCTTGCCAGGTGATCTCTGCACACACCAGCTCCTGCGTGAGCAGAAGTTGCCTGCAGCCCTCGCCAGAAGCAGATGTTAGCGCCACGCTTCCTGTACAGCCTGCAGAACCACGAGCTAAACAGACATCAGACATTCCTTCACAGCGACACGAATGGACTAGGAGCAATTATGCCGTAAGGTGGCAACCCCAGTACTGGACAAGGAGTTTGGCAGTAAATTATACGGATAAGTTATAAACCATGTGCATATTAAGAAGAATTGGAAAAACAGACAGTAATCCTAAAATCATTTCCTTGGTAAGTTGTATCATCTTCTTCAAGGTTCAGGTAACACAGTGTGTCCCAGAACCATGACCACATATACAGTAACAACACACCCAAAACGCCCAAACCGACCCTGCAACACAAATCTGAAAATTAAAAGAAAACAAAAGGCCAGGACAGAAGCAAGGGCTCCTCCCGCTTGTCCCCAAACGGAGCAAGGAAAAGGGTGTAAGACGCATTCCTGATGGCCGCACAGCATCTCTGGGCAGCAGATGGAACGTTCTCTCCCGGGACCCATCAACGCCATGCTGAGGGCTGACCCCGAGAGGCCGGAGAGCCTGCAGCGCCCGGTCCCCCATCACACCCTTGGGGCCGGGTGTGCTCTAAAATACAGAATTTTTGTATTTTAGAAAAACAGTAATGGTAAATAAAAAACACGCAAATGTTTCTGTTCATAAATCTATGAATAGTCACATTAGTTGGCTTTTTTTTTTTTTTTTTAAAAAAGTCTATAAAAAGTCTTATGTCACTTATGTGTGGTTCTGCTGCCAAATGAGTTTTGGCAGCAAATTATAAAAAAAACTTTTTTTCAGAACTTCTGGATTTCAGATTTCAGATAAGTAACTCCACTATGATCCAGGCCTCAATTTTACTTTTTGACCGTTCTTTCCGAATCCCTGGGAAAATCCAAGCAAATATTGATGAAAAAGATTAACAGCTTTTACATGTAAAGGGCGTGGATGGCGACAGCCACACCTAGCGTTTAACGAGCGAGTGTCACATACGTGATGCCATTTAACGTGTGCAGCAGCCCTCCAAGGCAGAGGTGCCGTGGTCCCCATCTTACAGACGTGTGAACTGAGGTGGACGAGGGAGACGCCGCGCGGGTCCCGCTGCAGGGGGCGGCAGGGGCCTCGCGCTGCCGCTCATCACCCCTACGTGCACCGACTGCCCGCGGAAAGTGAGGACATCCTGTTATCCCAGGAGACGGCCCTGCACCGCAGCGTTTTACCAAGTGTCTGAGGCCCATGCATCTGAGAAAGTCCAGCACTAATGCATCTGATCTAGAAAGATGCTATTAGCCTCAGAGCAATCTCTTTCCATAAGAATTCTTCCTAGAAATGCTAATAAATAGAGTCAAGACTTAAGGTAATTTTCCCCAAATTTGCAGTATAATATAAAATGTCTACAGGCAATAAATACTTCATATCAGAAAAATGCAAGAGAAAGGTCCCCTCGGCAGCAAAGGCGGTGAGTCTAGCGTTGTGCAGGGACACCCGCGGACGCCCCAGTCCCCTGCGCTTCTCGTGGCCTGGCTCCTCCCTTCCGAACCCACAGCGTTTGAGTCCTAACTGGAAGTGCGACTGGCCCCTAAGTATTCCACCTCCACGTCCCCAGGCTACTTAGCAATGGGATAATTCATTCCCATATTTAGTGTACATTTCATCATATCTGGAGATATCTTGTACTTATTAGAACCAATTCAGAAGGATTAAAGAAAACCCCAAAGCAAACTCATTCTCTTCTGGGCATGGTGGCGAGATTTTAGCTAAGCTCAGTCAGAAAGGAAAGGATTCAGCATCAGCCGGCACAGTGCCTACACCATAGATTGCTATTAATATTAACGGTTTTCCCCAGTATCCATTCCACTCTTTTCCAGAATTACATTATAGAATCCTCATTTTTTATTTGGGTAAAGGGCCACCCAGACATTTCCTAGTCTCCCAGTGAAAGTGCTAAGTATAACTTTTAAGTGTAACTTTTTAAGAAATATCCTTAAAGAGAAACAGTGGGGTCTTCTTCCCTACTTTTTCCTTCCAGCAAGGTGAAAGGTATATGCAATCGCTGGAGCTCCAGCAGCCATCTTGGACAATAAGGTAACCATAAAAACAGAATCTCTGCACAGCAAAGCAAACGTGGAAGGAGCCAGGGGCCCCACTATTCCAGACCACCTAAAAGCTCTGCAGTCACTACTTCTGGATAATCTTAATGTGAGTGAACAAACTTCAATTTAATTTACACCCCTTGTTGTTTCCCCTGCAACTCTCAGCCAAACCTAATTCTCACACCGTGAACATGAAGAGACCTTAACACGAGACCTTAACACGTTTCCTCTCCAGTACCGGAATCTGCTCAAAAACGTATTTTGTGGTACCACCCCTTTTTTAAAAATAAAGATAAATCAACCTACTAACCATCATATTTTAAAGAGAAGCAAGAGATTCAACGTATTGTGCATGGAAGTAATCACTGGAACTCAGCCAAGGGTATTTAACGCGACAGCAGCTACTATGAAATTAAGCCTACAGTTAAGTATTAAACAATGACAACAATTGCCTCCTTCATAATTCCACGGCCATCTTTGTGCACAAGATGTCATGCATACTGCAATTCTTTCCCCTATTGTCTACACCTGTTTCAGAATGAGACGATAATTCCATAGCCAAGTGGAATGAAGGTAACTAGGAAGCCTGGTAAGAAAACAGAGACGCTAACACAGGGCCAGGAAAGCACGCTGATCCCGGGTGAGCCGCATAATCCCTCCCAGCCGCAAGAAGCGTCTTCTCTTACCATTCTTCTAAAGATTTTTAAAAACATCCCCTGATAATATTAGCAGGTCCCCTTCTCCACTCATTTCTTAAAGTTCTTTTTAAGGGAGCCCTAACCTATTCGAAATCACTAGGGCCGTCACCTAGAGCTGCAGCATTCTACGCAGCACGCTGACACAGAGGGCACACAGACACGTCAAATGTCAAGGGCAGGAGGAAAGAAACCGATAATTAGACAGCGTTCTGATCTAACCGAGATGCCGCGGCAGGAACACACACTCTCACACCCACAAATTTGATTATCAGGAAACATTAGGAGCCTCCTGCTGCGCAGGGACCAGGAAGGATGGACGAAGGTCGTGCCCGACCAGGCAACTCCTGGGCAAGATGAACAGGCTGAGCAGAGACGGGGAGGAAGGCACAGGACAGAGGGCCCCAGGGACAGGCAGGGAATCCACAAGACACAGTGTCAGAGAGGGCAAGCCTAGAGAGTGAGCGGGATAGGGTCTGGACCCTGAAAAATAAAGAAACAGAAAAAAGAAGAGAAATTCAGGAAACAGCACGCAAAAGAGGAAACGTGGCCCCGGCTCCCCTCTCCCCATGGGCCAGGGGTTCTTTGGCCTCGACACAGAGGCAACGGGGGCCACCGAGAGCAGCAAGGACAAGCTCCGCGCAGCCCACTTGCCACCGTGGGGAGGGTCCATGAAGACGCAGCCACGTGCACCCGTGGCTGAGCAGAATCTGTTCCCTGGCAGAAGAGACCCTCGTGGCTGCCTGGAAGGCTTTATGCTTAAGAGCGATCAGAAATGAATGAGAGCCGGGCGCGGTGGCTCACGCCTGTAATCCTAACACTCTGGGAGGCCGAGGCGGGCGGATTGTCCTGAGCTCAGGAGTTTGAGACCAGCCTGAGCAAGAGCGAGACCCCGTCTCTACCAAAAATAGAAAGAAATTCATTGGACAGCTAAAAATATATATAGAAAAAAATTAGCCAGGCATGGTGGCGCATGCCTGTAGTGCCAGCTACTCGGGAGGCTGAGACAGTAGGATTGCTCGAGCCCAGGAGTTTGAGGTTGCTGTGAGCTAGGCTGACGCCACGGCACTCGCCCCAGGCAAGAGAGTGAGACACTGTCTCAAAAAAAAAAAAAAAAAAAAAAGAAATGAATGAGAAAAAGGGAGGGAGGGCCAGACTGCTAAGCAGCCAACGAATTCGACGGCTGCTGTGTGCTGCTAGACCAGCACCTGCTCCACAGCACAGGTGCACGTCCGCTGCTGACTGCAGGTGTACCCGCAGGCCTTGTCCAGGAGTGGGGGCGGCATCTACTACCAAACCCATCACGACTGCTGCCCTCCGAGAGCTCACGGTCTAATGGGGAGAGACATTACACGTAATAAATGCGAAAACCATACAATGAGTCAGAGGCGACAAGCGCTACAGAGAAAAGAGGGAGCAAATAGAACTAGGTGAAGAAAGCGTCAGGTGCTATGCCGAAGTCAGGTGCTGGCCGCAAAGTTCCAGGTGGACTAAAGGTTTAAAGAGTCAGAAACAAAAAGATCCAATGGGCAAAAATGGCGAGACAGTGGGTCCTCAGTGTAAAGCCCCAGAGTTCGAGTAAGGGGTGGGGACGGACAGGACAGGGCAAGGCCCAGACGTGGAAGAGGAATTGGCAGGACTTGGTGGCTAAGTGGACAAAGATGGGAGAGGAGGGACAATTTTCAAGTGGTGTTCTACATAGCATGGCCAGAAATGAGGCAGCTGTGAGCAGAAATCGGCTGGGGGGAACCTCACAGTGACCAGGCATCGAGGAATCTTGTTCCAGGCCCGAGTCGATGTCACTGAGCGAGTACGTCATCTGTCCTGGCCTTGGTTCCTCCTCTGCTACGTGAGGGTAACGGCTGTAGATCATTGTTTACATCTGTTGTAGATCTAAAGCTCTCCAGTTTTAGGATGAATTTCGCCTAGAAACAACAACTCTAAAGAGACCCACGCAAAGTACCTTAGTCGACTGCTACAAACACACACCAGCCTGAGTAGAATACGACGCTGGGCCCGGAGAGGCATCAGGAACTCAAATGAAACATGGCGGCTGCAGGGAAGAGGGGAGGGAAGGGAAAAGGAGAGCAGAGACGGCCACAGAGGGCAGCGGCCGGTGCGGGGCCTGCGTCTGGCAGGGGGGCACGAGAGCCCCACCACGCCGGCCTCCCACAGATGGTCTCCGGGTCACCGGGGCATGCGGGCGAAACACAACACTGGGCCTTTTGAGAATGAACTGCCGCGGGCAACGGGGAAGGGGCTCGGGGAGTTCAGCAGAAACCACTCCGGCTCCAGTGGAGAAAGGACGGCACGACCAGCGTTCTGTGACTTCCAGAACCCGTGTAAGGGCAAGAGGAGCGGAATCTGGACTGACCCCCAGGGACCTGAAGGCCAGGACCGAGGGGCCTGAGCAGCAGCTGGGGAACGCCTCACCCCGTGCCCCAGAGAGCCCCAGAGGCGCCAGCCTTGGGCTGCTCCAGCTGGGCCAGCAGAAAGGCAGCTGGCACCCCGCATCCCTCCGCGGAGCTCGGCCAGCGTGTGCGGTGAGCCGGCCTGGCCGTCCAGCTGTGGTGGGAGAAGGCGGCCCCCGGGCAGCGGGACGGCTGCTGGCGGTCACCCACACGCCTCTTTCCCTTATCGGTGTTCCACTTGTCCTTTACCAAATACTGGGCAGGGAATGAAATTTGACATTTAAAACAGTTGTTTTTCTCTGGAATCACGAAAATGACATTTTCACACTTGGACCCCAGTGCAGAGGCGTCGGTGTCCTCAAACAGAGCTCCAGCAGGACCGCGCGGCCCACGATCCCCAGGCAAGCCGCTCTGCCTCACACAGCACAGAAACAAAAGGTCTAGGAAATAAGCAGCAAGAAACAGACGGCTGGGCAGCTAGGCAGGAAAGAAACACAGACAGGAGAGGAAGCACCAGTCTTCACTTTCTCTCTTCCAAAATAAATGGGGAGGGTCTATGAAATTTCTTACAACCCTTAAAACCATAAGCAGAGATGCGCCTTACGACACCTGCGACCTGTGTGACCTGTGCAACGCACGCAGCTGTGAACACCCAGGTGAACGAGTGTGGCGGGGGCATCTTTTCCGACACCGTTCATTGTTTTATTTTGCCGTCCACTTGTGAGGAAATCCTTTCTCCAGTAGCCCGCAGGACAGCCACGGCCAGCTCTGCCTAGGAGAACGAGCCTCTGTCGCATGGACACAGCGTGACCTAGCGCGACCTTTCTGCGGAGAGGAGGGTCTGCTCTGTGGCGTTAAGTGACACTCAGAATCTGGTCTTCACAGCTTGTGAACAGGAAGGAAACGTAGCTGCATGCTTTACATAGGCCAGAGATCAGCAAGAACGGGAGGAGGTGGTAAGACCGTGGACGTCATCAGTGCAGCCCAGTAGCCACTCTGCTTGACAAGCTGGGGTCGGCAGGCATCGACAGGATAGTTTGTCTAGGGGGGCCCAGCCTACCTGCCCCCACCCCTCAGCCCTGCCACACCAAGGGAAACACAAGAAGCTGTCCTATTACTATAGCATTTAAAATCTGCATTGCAGAACAGAGCAGGTGAAATGCCCCACTCGAAACCAGATGTTTTCTCTGTGCGATTTCCATGTCGCACGTCGGCATAAATCTCCTGGTTCCAGATTTCCATCCGAAGGTCGCTCTGCCCACGGCATTTTTGTTGTTGGCAAAATGGCAGATCCTTGAGGATTTTCCCATTAAAATGATTTTGCAAAAAGGTTAAGTTGTTTCAGAATGCCGGCCCTCTGGTGGGAATCGAATGGGTGAACTGGTTTGTGTGTGTCACTACAATGACAATTATACTACTCATCTCACTAAAATCTTGCCAATCATCTCCGTCATCCTGAGCCCAAACTGCAACTGCTGTAAAGCAAATGAGGGAGGCTCCATGTCTGTCCCATGAAACCTGAAAGAACATTAAAACTCCCTCCCTTGTCAACGACTTGCTCTTGGCCCCACGAGACCCAGTTAAACAAAGGTCATGGGCACAGGACACAGCTGCAGACAGAGACAGGCTTGCTCTCAGCTCTGACTCTCACATGACATCTTTAAAATGGGAAGATGAATTATTCAATTTTAACTAAGCCCTAGGCATCTTGGTCAAAATAGTTAAGAGAAATAAACTTTGAAAGTGCTATGTGCAGGAAAAAGGACAATGTACAAAGCATTTGTCGGGGGGGAAGGTGACCTAGTCCCTACTGCACATCTGTTGAAATATCTCTTCCTTGGTCAAGCAGGACCTGATGCAGTTAGCCCTGCAGCCTGCTCCTCCTGTCCTGGCGTGTCCTGGCATGTCGCCACCCCACCCACCTGGCCTCCCCTCGCCCCCAGCTCAGACATCCCCAGCTCCGTGGAGCTTCCCCAGCTGCTCCGCCTCCTGCGTCTCAGAAACCAGCAGCTCTCCTAAGGTGCCGCCTCATCTCCCTGCACACCTGAGGGAGGCCCCTGGGAGGGCGGAACAAAGCCCCGAGCAGCGCTGCTGCGCAGGGCAAGGCACTGGAGAGGACGACACCTCCCGTCCCGGGTGCTGAGAAAACCTGTGTGCTTGCAAAGCAGGGCCCTGACCACGCGGAAGGCACTCAACCAAGCCAGCGAGGGAGCTGCTGGCACGGCCAGAGCCTTCTGTGGGGATATGGTAGTGGCCGCTCAACCAGGTGACCAGGGAGCACAATGGAAATTCTGTGTGGCTTCTGGCCGAGAGACTGCGTCATCACGTTCACCGACTGCACTCCCTGCTGCGTGACACTTGTCTGGGCTCGGCACCTCCGCTCCTCAGCGTGACCCCTGCCTGCCTGTCTCCCCAGCAGACCCCCCACTCCACAATGGCCAGGACTGTATTTGGGTTTGCTCACAAAGGCCGAAGCGCAGCATGATCCCAATAAACATCTGCTGAATGAATGAATGAATGAATGAATGAAGGAATGTCCACTTTCCCTATCAGACTTAGTTCTCTGCCAATAGGAGCATCTCTCATGTTTCTGTCCACAGCACCAGCAAGTACTACGTGGCCAGCACACCACCAAGAAGGTGCCATTGCACCCGACCAGGAGAAATGATTCTCATCCTTTTGCCCTTCCTCTGTTTCAGCCAGGGCTGTGATGAGATGCAGGACGCCTCACTTATACTGATTATCCTGAGGACAACAATAATTCGTCAAATTATCGTGGAACCCCAAATTCAGGCTCAGGTACCTGATGTGCAGTTAAAGCCAAGTACTGTGACACCGGTGCTCAGAGGTAGAGAAAGGTTTGCAGATTTGGCCAGAGCAAGCAGCAGGAGAGAAAACTCCGGCTTTGACGCAGGTGGCGGTTACGGCGGGGGAGTCTGTGTGGTTTTAGTCTCAGACGACACCTTGAGTAACCAGACTTCTGGGTGTCAGTAGCTAGTCACGACTTTTTAGGGGCATTCATTCTTCCTGTAAAATAAACCCATAGATTTTCTTTGTGCCCCTAGATGACTCTCCTTCTCACTTGACGAAGGAACAGTGTATCGACACTTAATAATCGTAAAAACAAGGGCTGTTAAACAGGAAACAAACAGTTAACGCGCCAACAACCAGGGCCTAGTCCAATCTTACATTATTTCCATGATTACAAATGTCCAGGTACTAAACCCTCGAGGGGCCCAGCCAACCACCCCCGCTGGAACCTCTAACTCGATGTCTCCAGCAGGCGAGAAGGAGGGAGAAGGAACAAGAATCCTCCCAAACTCGTTGCAACGGGAAAGAGTAAATAATAAAAATAATTTTTTTTGGCAAATCAACTTTGGAGAGAAGTAATATTTTAGGTAATATCAAATGGCAAGATTTTTTAATATTTCATATTGAAAGATATAGAAAATGCAGCTCTTCTCAAGAGAGTCACTAAAAATAAAAAGTATGTCCTGCCTCCTCGCCCCGCAAGCCCCGGCCAGGGCGGTAAGCACACGAGGGCAGACGCGGAATGCGTGGGGACGGACGCAAAGCAAACCATGGCTCTGAGGGTTGGAAGACAAGCAAGACTTCTTCCATATCCCCACAAAGATTTTCCTCAATGTTCTAATATTTTATATCATTTTTAAAGGGAAAATTATATGAAATAAATGCGAAGCGTGGCCAGGATGCACCCCAGTAATTAGGCAGTGTGTGCAATTAGCCTCCAGGCCCCGCCTGCTCCTCGGGAAGCTTCTGCCTTTGATGTGGAACCGCGGGCAAAGCGCCTAATTAGGACGGGAGGCCACTGCTCCCACAGCAGCAAAAATAAAAAATAGACAGTGTTGTTGCTGCCTTGAATGTTTCAGTGACTGCCTCTCAAATACTGTCACAGACAGAGGAGAGGGAGAAATGGGGGTGGATACAAAGGACAGAAGGAGGGAGAAAAATCTAGGTGTCCACAGCCAGGGATGAAGAAACAAACTTTTCTGTTCCTTTTGAGGAGTAATGCAGATTAAAACTATATCAGTACTCTGGACATAAAATTTATAAAAGCATATTTCACCTTGTAAGAAAAATTCCAGGTCCTTCTGAAGCAAACGAACACTATAAATTTATTTCAGGCACTTTCCAGTTAACAGCCCACATTATTATACACGTTCCATCTTCTGCTCAAGCAAACTTCCAACAGCCACGACTCCTTTGGAGACCGGGCTCTGCTCCCTTTCTCTTCTCTTCACCAACCAGCAATTGCCAGACCTGCCAAGGTCAAGGACCCCGAGCACCCCCAAGTGCTTCTTGAGACCAGCAGGGACGGGGAGGGGAGGGGAGGGAAGAGGGGAGAGGAGAGGAGGGGAGGGAGAAGCAGCTGGAACACCCCAGCGCCTGAGCAGAAAATCAATCCTGGGTGTAAAAATGATTTTCTCTGGATTTGCTTCTGTTCCTTAGAAAGGAAACAAAAGGAAACACAGCTAAATGCATCTGTACCAGGCATTTAAGATGAACTGGTATTTCTTGGTTAAGAAAAGGTAGGAAGCCTCTCACCGCCTCCCAGAACCCAGGCGCCCAGGCCTTCGGCGTGCTCTCCTGCTCAGACTGCAGGGGGAAGGTGCCTTCGGCGAGAGCATTTGCCACAGCTCCTGCACTGAGTGTGCACATGCTCCCACCCGCAAGGCCTTCCCAGGCACAGCCAGGACGGGCCTGCACTCGTGCCAGCAGCTGTGGGAGAGGCCTCCTCGTCCAGGGATGCTTGTGGCAGCACCAACGCAGTAAAGAGCAGGCTTCCAGTCTGCTGTTCGCAGGGCACGCAGACAGCAGCAGAAGCCTGAGAACCCAAATCATTTTGAGATGAACCCAAAGCCAGTGCTGAGCACAGGAGCACTTCAGTGTCAACACAGGGCAAGCCAGCCTGGTCCCACTCACACACATGTGCACACGCACACACCACTCTAAAGGCAGGCAGGCGACGCTCCCCATGCGGCTGTGACCAGGGAGGGCCCAGGGGGCTTAAAGGCGCAAGGCACCTTCGACTTCTTAAGCCCAGTAATGGATAAAAGCAATTAATCCGACTATTTTCTGAAGTGCACATGTATTTATCTGCATGCTCCACGGTAAGCACAGATGTAAACATGGACACTCCCTGCGGTAAGGAACATGCACACATGAGGTGAAGATAATGTCAACACCTCACCTAAGGATTCACGCAAAGACAACCAAACATCTCCCAGCTCACAACGTTTATGTTTTCATGACTCCAGAGAGAAAACTGTAAATCAGATTCCTCTGCAGATCGCCTGGCTTTGCAAAGAGAAAGAGATGATTTTTGTCATTTTGTCAATTTATATATTGAAATATATAAAATATATATAACTGAAAATATACAAAATATAACTGAAAACATACTACTACTCTGTGACTTGCACTCCCAGGCCTAGGTGTTTACTGAGGAGAAACGAAAACACGCACCCACACAGACTCCCACCCGCACACGCGGCTTTGTTCGCCGCAGGCAGCAACTGCAGACAGCCAGGACGCGCACCTCCAGGAGAGCGGGGAGCACGCGTCGGCACATTCATACCCTGAGATGCTACTCGATAGAAAGAAACGAGCTACTGACGCATGCAGCGCTGTGGGCGAACCTCAAAACACGCTGAGTGAAAGCAGCCCGACGAGAAAACACGCAGCACGTGATCACCTGTGCAAAGGTTAAGGACAGGCAAAACCTGCCCGCCGCACAGAAGGCAGGCAGGTGGCCTCTGGCCAAGAGAACCCAACGGGAAGGGGTGTGGAGAACTTTCTGGGGGCTGGGATGGTTTTGACTCTATCTGGTTTGACTGTGATTAAACAGGACTATACAACTGTCAACGCTCATGAAACTAAGACACTTAAGATCTATGCGTTTTACTGCATGTAAATGGCATCTAAGAATTGCTTGGGAAAAAGTTTATAAAATGGCACATGAAAAATGGATGCTCTAGACTTTAAGGGATTTAAAGAGACATGAAATATATAAAACTGAGAACAGAACAGTCCTTTCTGTACACCCCTAAGTCTGCTGTTTTCATCATGAATCAGCAAAGCCCTGGTGAGCAGGGCTGTGAATCCTGGACGGTTCGGAGCACCAGCCCCAACGCCAGGACATGCTCAGCAGCTCTCCTGGTCACAGACGAGAGAGACCTGGATCGGGGGAACCAGAACGTCCAGTGACGTCATAACAAACCAGCATGCGCTAAACAACATTCTCACACCCCATTCTAAGAGCCCACTGGAAAAAGATCCCTTTCGCAACTGCAACAGGACCTCTAAGAAGAAACTTAACGAGAAATGCACATCCCGGCCCTAGCGAAGGACATGAGAAGGCAGTGAGCTACCTGCAGCGGCAGCCGCGGGCACAGCCGGGAAAACGTAGCTCTGCCCACACCGATCCCCAAACCGAGCAGTGTCCCAGTCGAAAGCTCCACAGAGTAATGGAGAAGCAGCAGTTGTTAGTGGGGTTGGCCAGGGACAAGGAGAGGTCTGGGGTCCCCCCAGGGCTCTCTGCAGAGAGTTGGCCTTGGCCTCGGTGTTGGTGTCTGGCTCTGACTCCAGACGGAACCCTGAGCCCTCAGTGCCGTCCCCTGTGCTGAGGCTCCACACTGCTCTCCCCGACAACCCACGATCAGCACTGACCCTGTGCACAAGTCACTTCCAGTCTCTCCCAAATCTCAACACTGCGCCCACTCAGCCTCACCAGCCTCCAGCATCTCCGCTGCCGCCCCTGCTCTGGGCCAGGGCTGATAGTGGCGGACAGTTGCTGGGAAGGAAAGAACAGCTGCCAGGTGGGCAGATGTGTGGGCAGCGGTCTGAGAAAGGAACGTGCCCACCCCAGGCAGCCGGGCAGGGGATGCTAAGGAGAGGTGGCTGGGGTTGGAACTTGAACTTGGTCCTATTTTGTTTCCAGCAGGTAAGTCTCAGCCACAGCAGCACTTTAGGAAGCTTCGTCTAGAGGTGGAATGGGGGACCCTGCCGGAAGATGGTGGGGTGACGGCTGGGGGGACTGGGGATGCGGGAGTGGGGGCGGGGGGCATGGCCAAGGGAGCCTGCATCCAGGATGGGGGACGGGACAGCAGCCTGAGCTGCCTTCCGGAATCACTCACTGTGAGTGTGGCAAATGGGACCGGCTGTTATCTCAGAGAAGGACCGAACTGCCTGTGTTGCCACAGGCAGGGTCCTGGGGGTCCCTCACTGAGACAGGTCAGGGAAATGGGGGCGGGCGGCCCTGAGGTGGAGAGTGATTCTAGGGAGACCCGCGGGAGACTTTCACCGTATTATTAGCTCCTCACGGAGCTCCACTCTGTCCCCAACCCTGCTCCTCGAAAAGTGTGGCCATTATTTCTGTAGAATAGATGCTATTTTTTCATAGAATCTAAAGTGCCAAAGGCTGTAAGATGCATCCTTGTTTTATGTGTCACTAAGGGAAAAGATGCTGCCAATAAATTACAACACATGCTTTCTCCTTGATTGGAGTTTTTACCTGGTACTTAGTGAGCGGGCTGTCAGAGTCATTCCGACATGCGTATTGTTCATCATTCTTACACACATGAGAAGCAAGCTGGCTGCAGAAATTGGTTGAGGTATTCCCAGCACTTCCCAGTGTTGGTTCATAAGGCCACTCTTCTGGCCCACCGCCCTCCCAGAGCCACCGGTTCCCCCGTGTGCGTGCGTGTGGGTGGTCCTTCTCTTTCCTTGGGGCCTGCTGGCCGGACACTGCCACTGCCCAGTCCTGCCGTGCAAGCACGGCCAGCAGCGGTCAGGCTGACAGCACACATGCTCCGACTTCAGAGCTGATAATGTAAAGTGTGTTAGAGCTGAGAGCTGACATGTTCAAGAAAAGAGATAACAAGGTAGAAATTCTCACCAGAGAACTGGAACTGATACAGAATCAAATGGAAATTACGGAGGAAACCACAACGGAACCAAGAATCTGGTGGGTCAGCTAAACACAGGCTGTACCCTGCAGCAGACGAGATCAGCGAGCTACAAAATAGGTCAGCAGAAAATACCCAGACAGACACACGGGAAGAGACGCGGGGCAGGGTGAGCACCACAGGAGAGAGGACACAGAGTGGGACAAAACCAGAGCCTGAAGTGATGCTAATGGAAACCATCGAGCCACAGGTTCATGCAACGAAGACAACCACAGGTAAACCGCAGCCAAGGCGAGCCCACATCAGCCAGGCTGGGGAAGCCCAGTGTGTTCCAAGGACCCATATTAAGACTCACAGTCAACGTTTTAACAGAAAAGAGAGAAGCATGAAGATGAGGGGACGACTAACTCCTTTCAACTAAAAAAACCAAAAATGATAGAGAATTCTACACACGGCAAAAATTCCTTCAAAACTGAAATAGCAGTAAATAAAAACATTTCAGACAAAGAGAAACGAGATAAACTTGTTGTTGGCAGCCTCACTCTAAAAGAAATATTAAAGAGTATGTTTCAGGTTGAGGGAACATGACCCCAGACAGTAGGACAGAGTGAGGGAAGGAATGAAGACCATGAAAGGGGTAAATAAGTAGGTAAATCCAAATAAATATTGACTGAACAGAACAACAATAACACTGTCTACTGGGGTTTACAAGCGGTGCAGAACTCCGATCCACAGCAGTGATGCCACGTAGGAAAGTGGGTAAAGCACTTCAGGATTCTTCACTGCCTGAGAAGTGGTGGGAGGACCAAGGTGTGACAAATGCGTGCAGTGAACGCCGGGGTCACCAGCAAATAAGAACATGGCATGTGTAGTCTTTGATACATCACAGATAGAAGGGAAAATGGAGTACTTTTGTTAAACCTGATTAAATATAAAAGAAGTTGGCCGGGTGTGGTGGCTCACACCTGTAATCCTAACACTACAGGAGGCCAAGGCACGAGGATCACTTAAGCTTAGGAGTTCAAGACCAGCCTGAGCAAGAGTGAGACCCCATCTATACAAAAAATACAAAAATTAGCTGGATGTGGTGGTGCACGCCAAGTAGTCCCAGCTATTCAGGAAGTTGAGGCAGGAGGATCACTTGAGCCCAGGAGTTTTAGGTTGCAGTGAGCTATGATGACACCACTGTACTCTAGTGCAGGGGACAAGAACGAGACTCTGTCTCAAAAAAAGGAAGAAGTCAAGAAAATAGAAAAAAGAAAGAAAGAACAGGTAAGACAAAAATAAAATAAACAGTAGAGTAGTATAGATTTAAACCCAGATATACTGTATATCAATAATTACATTAAATGTAAATGGACTAAATTCTCCAATTAAAAGACAAAAGACCCTTCTAACCAATAAATACATGCTCTAGTAAGTCAGCTTCCAGAGAGACCCCATGAGTCCAGGCCTTCCCTGGGCATCTAAGCTCATGGCTGCATCTCTAGACAGGGCCCAATGGAGCCAAAGTGGCCACATGACAGAACCAGCCTAAGGTCACCCCAGGAAACCAAGAGCCAGTCAGTAGCATCGCTGCTGCACTGTTCATCCTTCATGCACTCGCACAGTGTTGGGAGGTATGAAGGCACGTCAGTGGTTACTTTGGCTATCAAAAACTGAGACTTAGGCAACCAAGACAGGAGCCAAAGGAATAAAAAAGATCAGGTCATAAGATCTTAGAAATCTGGATCCCCCCTCCTCTGACCAGGCAGACATCCGTGCAGTCACCCTACTCGCACGCTCAAAGGCTCGCTTGCAAAGCTGGGGCCTGCTGTTTTCTGGAGCATGATCTGCTGTCAGCACAGTCTCCAAATCCCGCTCAAAGTTCGCCAGTCCACATGCCCCCCCGCGCGAGGGTCCCAAGAGAACCCTAACAAGTGTCCAAGAAAGACACATCAGAATCACGTAATGGCCTTGAGTCAACCTCTTCTTTTTTCTTTCCCAATTTAAAATGTCAAGAATTGTATCAGCTGAATGAGTAGAAACATAATTCAAATTAAAACAGGTAACCATAGAGCTGAGAAAAGAAAGGAACTTGTAATCTTCGAAACAACAAAAGCACTGAGAGAAACGGGTTAAAATGTCCATGAAAAGCTCAGCTGTTTCAGTGTTCTGTGCTGGTAAACAGAGTCAGAGGGAGCAGGCCCTGCGCAGGGCCCCTGCGGCCTGCTCTCCCACCGCTGCAGCGCAGCGCCCCGAGGCTCCGTTCCAGTCGATATAGTCGGTCGTACAGGTGGAGGAACCAGCCATCCCCGCAACAACTCACTGTGAACCTCGAACCACAGCCCCTCGCCTGGAGAGTAATGAACACCTGTCCGTGTGACGTGAGGCCTGACAGCAGGCCCCATACACTTGCCAGCTCATACGCCACACTCGTGGCACAGAAACAAGAGAGACGGATGAAAGTACAGAACAAACTATATATAAATGTCACGACCCACAGGCAAGAGGTACAGGTGGCTCCTTCTGCCTCACAGCTCCTTCCTGCTCTATGGTGACACACAGGGAATGGGCCTTTTAAAGCAGTTGCCTATTATTAAAGTAAAAAATAACGATTTTTAACTGCAAGGCATATAGAAGTCTTCAGTGTAAAAAAGTAAAAGCTCAAAGCTCTGTTCTGCATCTTCCCTAAACTCATTGTGACAAATGCTTGTGAATCATTTCACTTGTAGGACCCTTGTCCCCACCCTAACCTCCCAATCCAAAACAGGTGGGGTCACACCACAGTAGAATCACATCTTATTCAGGGGTCAGGTTCTAAAGTTAGTACAAACCTGATACAAAATGTATTTTGGCTCAATATACCTCTTTCAATCTAGAACTAATCAACCGCAGCAAGATGCCAACAGGTGACTAGAAACTGAGAACAACTGAGGAAGCCACAAGCTCATGTCTCCCCTCGTACGTTTCCACTCCAGGGCACGTGAGGGAGGGGAAAGACGGGCGATCAATCCACCTACCTTCCTTCCTTCCCGTCCACCTGCCTGCCTACCTATCACCCACCCACCACACACTCATGCCACGCTCGCCTGCACGAGTGTGCAGAAAGAATTCTTACCTTCCGTCAGATAAATGTGCATATACTAAGACTGCTGAGCATATTTTCCTCTGCACCTTGCTTTTAAACTTAACACATTTGGATATCTTCCCATAACAGAAGTAAGTCTTAGCATACTGTGTTCCTTCAAAGTTTAAAATCCTTTTGAGGAAGGAGGAGCAGAAGAACCCGTTGACAACATTCTCAACTTTTTCTGGATTTACAGCCTCAAACTCCTGGACTCAAGGGATCTTCCTACCCCAGCCTCCCACGTAGCTGGGATGCAAGCGTGAGCCGCTGCGCCCAGCTATTCCCTGCACTTTGGTTCAAATCTTGAGTTATTTCTCCTTCATTATCTGTGCTTTCTCCTTGGATTTTACTGGAATTTAGCTAAGATTTTTGCTTATAAAAACAAAACTTCTAACTAAAAATCCTATACAAAGATGAATTTAATTTTGGACATATGATGGTGCAGGGTGACTAGACATGTCAATTAAGGAACTGCCATATATGCAGCCTTTTAAGAGAGAAACTTCCTTGATACAAGTCTCGCATAATCCTCACAACTTGGCCATGAGCTTTAAACCCTGCACTCTAGTGACTGCTGACTACAGGGGGGAAAGCTGAAGAGGCACAAACAGAGGACGGGCAGGAGGTGGTGTCAGAGCCAGGGACTGCTAGCACGCAGGTCCCGTGCACTCGGGGGCGTGTCTGGTTCCTGTGGGGACCCCAGGCCCAAGCAGCACCTCACCCTGAGTGGGCACAATCTCTAAACATGTCAACAAATGACATCAGAAAGGAAGAATCAAGTCTGCCTGTGTGGTGAGGGGTGGAAAAGACCTTCAGGGCAAAGCAGACGTAACCTGAGCGGAGAGAGGAGATATGGGGGCCCCTGGAGTGGAAATACCCACCCACTGCAGGGCTCCCCGGTCCACGGCAAGCCCCGGACTTGCTCCGGGACTTCACAGGGCCCAGCTCCCATACTGCCCGCACGGCCTGACTGGACAGGAGCTCTCCGGTGACACAGGCCAGGTGGAGGGGACCACGGCTCTTTGAAACCCAGAGATTCCTAACGAGAACCCAAAAGAATCATATGGAATAGATATTAAATTACACTGTGTATTCATCAACATAGTCCTATAACCTCTTAATAATAGTTTTATGAAACAAATCCATCAAGCCAAAGACTATTTTAAGAATTAAATGGTAGTAGGAGGTTCTCAGTAGACACCACATATATCACTTGCAAAGGAAACATGTCCTCAAAACAAAAAATAATGGTATATTCATCTTAAAAGTCTCGGCTGGGCATAGTGGCTCACGCCCATCATCCCAGCACTTTAGGAGACTGAGGCAGGAGGATGGTTTGAGGCCAGTTCGAGATCAGCCTAGGCAAAAAGTGAGACCCCGTCTCTACAAAAAAACACAAAAATTAGCTTGGTGTGGTGGCACACACCTGTAGTCCTAGCTACTCTGGAAGCTGAGGCAGGAGATTTGTTTGAGCCCAAGAGTTGGAAAACAGATTGGGAATAGCCCCAAAAGGTAAACACTGGGTTCCTATATGACCCAGCAATTTACTCCTAGGTATACACCCAAGAGAACTGAAAACATGTCTACACAAAATCACATACATAAATATTCACAGCAGCATTATTCACAATAGCCGAAAAGTGGACAACCCAAATTCCATCGACAGACGAAAGCACGAAGGCGTTGTGTGTCCACGCAATGCAATGTCATTCGGCCATAAAAAGGACTGAATTGCTGGCGCACACCATGACATGGGTGACCCTTGAAAACAGCCCAGGGAAGAGGCTGGACACAAGGCCACGTGCCGCGTGACTCCACCTACGTGCGGCGCCTAGAGCAGGAAGATCCACAGAGACGGAAAGCAGACCGGCGGTGCCAGGCTCTGGTGGGCGGGAAGAATGAAGAGTCACTACTAACAGATACGGGGTTTTTCTGGGGGGTGATCAAGATGTTCTGGAATTAGACAGTGGTGATGGTTGCACCAAAATGTGAATATTCTAAAAACCACTGAATCGCAGACTTTAAAATGACAAATTTGAGCGGTAGTCGTGGCCGAGCGGTGAAGCCGTTAGACGGTAAGTAAAATGACAAATTTTATGTTGTATGAATTTTATGTCAATTTTTAAAAAAATCTCTAGTATGCATCACTCCAAGTGAATCCCTGACATTTCAGAAGTTGCTGTCCAAAAGCCTTTGTGAACCCCCAAATTCATGGATACACTGTGACACATGGCTTCCCCTGTACAAGGAAATCAAGCACCACAGACGCCTTCCAGCGGCCGTCCCCCAGCCTGGCACCAGTCACCCCCGATCAGCACTCTCTGTTGGGCTGGAGTGTGATCCTACAACTCCCGCAGTGGCATATGGGGAGTGCATGGCGGCGCGTCGCTGTCATCTCCAAATTTAGCCTCCGTTCCTTAACGGAGCACATCTTCACGTTCCGACTTAGCGCCACACTTCCACCCCTCGCCTGGCACCTGCCTGTCCTCCCTAGCCGTCTACCCGTCACTCTGCATCATGGCCCGGGGGAACTCAGGAAACACACGTCGCCCGTGAGATCTGTGAACACTGACAGCTGGGCTACGGTTTTAGTCCTCAAACTGACAGCATGGGGTCCTCGTTTGCAATTTTTCACACACACACGGGCAACTCCCTGGTTAAAGAACATGACGATGAGAGATAATATCCTTAAGAGGCTTGTTAAGGTCAGAGTTAAGCATTTATTTCTCTCTAAAATTATCATGCTTCGAGGATGTCAATTAATCAAGGAGAGTTGGGGATGGAGTTTCCAGGCAAGAGGATGAAACTGGAGACAGCAGGAAGGAGAGGGTTGAGCAGAAGGGAGTTTTGGGCAGAATGTTCTGGGAGTGGCCGTGGATGTCTCTAAGGGTGGCCTCCACCACGGGCAGGACCTGCTAACCGGCCACTACAGTCCCCTGGCGCAAATGCTTTACACCGTTTTATTCTTGCCTTTGCACTTATAAATCTTAAAAGGTTACACAGTAACTTGTCAAAGTTCCATTTCCAGCAAGTGGCAAAGCCAAACTCAAGCAAGTCCTGTCCTTTCCGCAGCTGCTCAGCTACTGCCGGCCGCTCCGTGCCAGGGCGGTGGTGGGGAGGAGGCGCCCCTCTCCTGGGGAGCTCTCCCACCAGGGAGGGGCAAAACTGCCACGGGAGATGGGGTGCGAATCGTCGGTCACTGGTTCCACCAGTCTGCCCTGAGCAGCGAGTGATCCGGCTGAGACCCATTCTAGTCTGCACTCGCATCCCAAATGGACTCTCTAGCAAATCCCTTTCGGCCGCCTCAGAGAGCAAGAGTCCAGCACAGGATGGCAAGTAGGTGCCACCACCCAGAGCAATGCTAATGGGTTAAAATCCCTGAAGAGTTCTGTTCACACAACAGGATATTCACCCTCCAGACAGGTCGCAAAGTGATACTTCTCTTTCTTCTTCTTTTTTAAATGCATTTGGTGTGCTGTAAAAAGAATTTATAGGTCACGTCACCGAGTAGCTCTGAGTGATGGCGGAAGGTGAGAGCACCTTTGTGCTCTCCAGTGGAGCTCGCACACAGAGTTTGGCACAAACTGGTTTTCATAATCTAAGCTGCATTTCCAGGAGGCTGTTTCCAATAGCATGGCCTTTGGGGACAGAGCAAGGCAGGAAGTGCGTGGGCAGGGCTGACTAAGACGGCTGAAGAGCGTAAGTCAAAATCCTCACTGAATACTGTACGAGGAAGAGCTGTCAGGCAAGAAGTGATAAAAAGAAGAAAAAGATGAAGTATGGGAACATTACTGGGGCCAAAGCAGAAGTATAAATAACATGTCACAGGTACAATTCTTAACTTTCCAGGCAGTAAGCAGTTAAATGAAACTGTCAAAACACAGCCCTCAACCCCAAGACGACCAGAAGATACTGTCTATTCGGACATGCAAGTTTAATGAGCACACAATGCAAAGTGCTCCACGCAGGCGCTGAATTAGTGAACCGGGAGCCTCCCATCCACCATCCTGCCCGTGGCTACGAGTCCTCGCTGGCAGTTTGTCACAAAAACACAAGGTGGACAAGCCCCACCTTAGGACCACCTGGAAGGAAAGCAGGTTAGGGAAGGCAAGGAGAGGGACAGCCCGCCAGTCAGGGAGACAGCAGCACAGGGACGGATGATGGCTTGGTAATGGCATCAGGGCGGCTCGCCAGGGGACGGTGCCGGTCACAATTACAGGGCCATTTTCAGCAGCTGCACTGCACTGTCAGTTTGGGACTGATGTCATAATGTGAAGGCCCCAAGCAGGAGTCACTGCAGAGTAACAGCCCACGTCAGTCTGTTCCACAGGTCTCTCTGGAGCACCTCCCAAGCGTGGACACAGTCCTAAGGCAACTTGGCTTCGTCCTTGATTATCCACACCTGACTCCGAAAATCCTAAGACAAGGTGGAACCCACTTACTTACGGGTCTCTACTGCATCGCTGTATAGAATTCGCTGCAAAACTCGGGGGGTGAGGGGGCCAGGTAAGCAGAGCTGTCTGTTCTGATGCCTACTGCTGTGCCCGAAGAGGGGGTCTGTGGGTCACAGGAACGATGGTCAGCCCAGGGGAAAGGAGAGGAGCGTGGAGCAGGACCCCAGGCCCACCCACCTCTCCACTGCCCTCCCCTAAATCCAGCAGTTTGAGAGTTTCACAGTTTGTCACTTACAGCCAATGGATTCTCCCAAAGAGGTGGACAGTCAAGCAACAGCCCCATTTCAGGGAGGAGGTGGGGAAACCTGAATTCCAGTTACCCTGACTACAAGCCCCTAGAAAACACAGAGTTACACATAAAACATGACGTTCTGCAAACAACACCTGTGCCTGAAAGCCAAGTGTCCAATACGGAAATAGAACCACTGGCCTCTGGCCTCCCCAACCCCTTGCCCCAGGTCCCCTCCCAGCAGGAGGACAATGGCCAGCTTCAGTTCACTCTGAGCAGCTCACACAGGCTGCAAACAACTCTGCTGTCAACACCACAGAAAGGACGGTCATCGTTTCAATTAAAACACAACCGTGATTTCTATTTAGCTTAAGGGACCAGGTCTTGGAGCTATTCTGTTCTGGAGCTTCTCTCCCTAAGTATACTCTGCTTGGTGTGAGGAGCCACAGAAAACATGTTAATCTAATAGTGAAACCGACTCTCAGTCCTTGACCTGAGAAGCATGACGAACGGAAGGGCAGCTGAAGTTTGAGATCTGCTCAGCAAAGCACAGAATGCTGCGTACGGTGTGGATAACTAAGCGCTGTCGACTCAAACCCGACTGCTTGGCCGGCTTGGCTCCCTGGAGGCGCCACCGCGACTGCACAGGACTTGCCACCTTGGCCTCTCACAGACTGGGTCAGGATGCAAATGACGTCCTTCAGCAAAGCACATTGGCGATGGAGAGCAGGTTCTGTCCTCTTCCCTAGGAGCGCACACTGGACAAACGGACACAGCTGGCGGTCACTCCAGCCACCTGCCAACAATGGAAGCCTCACCAATGTCTTCATCTTCCTTAGTAAATGATAGATATTCCCATATAAACTTGTTTTTAAGCCACCAGAATTAAAACTCATCCCAAGGAAAGGAGTGGGGCCCTCTGCTCCTGGCCTTGGAGCACTGCCCCTGGGGAAAGGGGGACAGAGAGGGAGACTCCTGTCTGCTTCTGTCCCGTTGGCTCCGGCTCCCAGCTCGTTTCCTGTACTGAACTGTCAGAACCCCCAATTTGTTAGAAAAATTCTTAAGATAAATTCTTCACTGTACACCCTCAGCTTTATAACCTCCTACGCCCACCTCCCAGTGAAACTTTCAGTTGAGACTTAGGATGAAATGAGTGAGGTTTTACTGCACAATTTTCAGCTGGAACAACAGCTGGCATTCTCCCTTCGATCTCCCGCAGAACACAAATTTATGCACCTACAAGGTAATAAGGCAAAGTCTTAAATTTAATCAGAAGAAATATTTCACCAGTGTGGCAAACTGATAAATTATTTAGAAAAGCACTCAATGGGCCTGGCAAATGGGCCAGACAGAGTCTGGCAGCCTTTGGAAAAAAATATAATAGCCATGGTTTCTCTAAATTCCATCTTGAACCAGAATCACCTGCATCAAAATATTCAATCATGAATAGTTACAGCTAGAAAAGTAAGGGGAAAAAGTCCAAGCATTCCAGCACCAGCAAGGAAAGCATCAGCTTCAAGGTACCAGTCTGTGCGCTGCTGACGGGTATTCAGGGTCAATTTTCCGCATGCCCTGCACGGGAGCCACCTTCCCAGTAACAGGCATCCCCTGGTCCCATCCCTGCCAATGTGGAGGCAACGACTTCAGCAAACGTTAATGGAAATGACCTTACTGCAAATTGCCCAACCTTTGTGAGTCTTGCAATAAAGGACACAGAGGAAGAGAAAATCAGATCTATGGGTCTTTACGTCAAAAGTCTAGGAAATTTAATAACATTCCCATTGTTTTATTGCAGATAGCACATCAGCCTCTCTTTATTACTGCAGAAACTGGAGAGCCCTGTGGAGTGCAATAAAGTGGTGCGTGTTTAGCTTTGCAATGTTTCAAAGGACCCTGATTTACAGTCAGGGACCAGACACCTTGCACACAAACATCTGAGCTTGGTAATTGCCTCATGTTTTGTGCAAACTCTGTAAGGCAGCATGAGGTCTGCCGCTCACTGAGAACCACTGCTGTCTACGCCAGGCCTCCCTCACTCTCTCCTGGAACACACGAGGTTATGGAGAGCGGAGAAGCATGCCAGGTGCACTAGGGCATGTACTATCATTACTGAGTGCATATGGAACAGCCCCATGTCAGACGTCAGACACCAGTCAGAGGTATCCTGTGACTTCCGTTACCTTAGGCTCTTTTCTAAAATAGATGAGTCCCACTAATGGTTTGCAGCAGGAAATTTTTAAACATTCTTATCATACCTAAAAATGAATGCAACAGTCTTTGGCATTCAAAAAGAAAATATTAAGTATGCACTGCTGTGGTTTTGCTTTCTGAATGCAGGCAAAAGATCCCACCCGTGTTTGCATGAACAGCTTCTTTCCAGGCTGCAGCTGATACTTCTTTATTCCATAAACCAACCCAGAGGGTTCAATGACACCTTTTCCTAAGCATCCTATAATTTTGAAACATTCTCCTTCTCACTAGCCCTTCAAACTATCTCTTGTTCAGAAAATGATTCCGCAGATCCATTCTTGAAATCGCTTCAACTTTAACAAATTTTCCCAGACCTAAAGACCATCTACCCAGAGAACTACACCCTTTTATATCTGTGCTCGCCATCCAGGGATAGCCATGCCACTGCCATGGGAAGACAATTCTCAATCCTGCACGTGATGCTACACTGTCCTCTTTCTTGTGTCACCTGTGATCATTTACCTTTATGTAAATGTTGCCTGCCTTGTATCAGAATGCCTCTTCCAGATGCCATGAAAGAGATCTGCCCTTAAACAGAAATTTAGATTAAAAATAATAGATCCTACTTTAGAAGATTCCACTTACTGTCAGCTAGTGTGAACTAGCCGATACCTACCAAGCTAAACTAATATTAAAGCTAGCAGTAAACCAAACTCTTAGCACTCAAAGAAAATCATAAATCATACCAAATGGAATAAACATATAATATCTTGAAATATTAAACATATGTATGCTGAAAAACTGTATTTTCTTATGTAATAATTCTTTAAAGGCTGGGCATGGTGGCTCACACCTATAATCCTAGCACTCTGGGAAGCTGAGGCAGGAGGATGGCTTGAGCTCAGGGATTTGAGACCAGCCTAAACAAGAGCAAGACCCCATCTCTACCAAAAATAGAAAAATTAGCTGGGTGTGGCATCACACCTGTAGTCCCAGCTACTCAGGAGGCTGAGGCAGGAGGTGCACTTGAGCCCAGGAGTTTGAGGTTGCTGTGAGCTATGATGACGCCACTGCACTCTCATCTATGAAGAACTTAACTGGTAGATCTGAATTTATATGGTATGTTCTTTTTTAAACAAATGCATCCAGCAAAGAGCAAAGGCACGAAGTCACACTCAGGAGATGGCCAAAAGTAGCTGAGTCAGAAAGGCATTCCTTTAAATTTATACAGTGTTGGTTGACAACCTCCCGGATACCAACGACACCATGTCTTCCAAGACTGCCACTCTGCACCACTCTCCCGTAAGTGCCCATCTCACCTCACTGAGATCCTGGAGTACCTTCAAAGTCCTCAAAGGAGCTATTTTCTACTGAAAACACTAGGCATCTCAACTATTTTTAAAGCAATACACCATCAAAATATCTCTCTAGTCCTCATCGAACCCCCAAACGCATTGCATTCTCAAGCAAAAAGCTACTGACTTTTTATATAAACCATCAAGAGGTAACAAATTTGAGAGGGGAAAAAGTAAAGCCTTTAGGCGTATATCAAAATAACCTAGGAAACTGCCTTCTGAAGAACAAAAGTCCGTTAATACTGACGAGGCAAGTTAGAAATGCAAAGAACAAAGATGCACCTAAGACACAGAGATGTTTCCTAAGAGTGAGCTCACTGCTACGAGCAACAGCAGAACTACCTAAGGGCACTGTTAAAGGGAGGAATAAATTCATTTTCGGCTATTCTCTTACTCTAAGAGTGTAAATAATCTACAAGGAATCCCTAAATTCCAGATCATGTGGATAAATGACTCACAAATCAAAATCTCTACCAGGCAAGTGTTCAGCGGGTTCTATAATATAAATCATTTGTTTCCATTGGGCTTACATCCAAGAGGGGAGAGCAAAACTCACAAGAGGGCACAGGTAAGGCCACCTTCTTAACCCACCTTGTTCATTACACTCCTTTAGATAATTCCAGAATCAGCCCCCAACACAAAGCTGAATATAAAGGCTCCTCCATAAACATCCAAAATTTCTAAAATTCTGTTAAATTGATTAAATCCTTAAATCAGTTAATGAGAAAGGCTAAAGGAAATAGGTGCTTGGATGGTTTACAAATAACTTAACATCTTAAAGGCAATTTGACACAGTTATATTCTATGGCACATTTCTTTTCTTTTTTTAAAAAAAATAAACTTGTAAGATATAAGCAACAAAAGACACACTAATTGGTAACTGGCTCTCTGAAAAGAAGCTTTTGAATCAAAGACGAAGCATGTAATAGGTGTGATCTTTTGAATGTTGGGTGCTTTTTCCCCTCAACTGTTTGAAAATTGAAGACAGGAGGAATAGCTCTAACTGATAGTTGAGGATGCAGAAAGGCTGCTGAAATACATCTCCTGGCAAAAATAAAAACCATGATTGAAGAGTAACAAGACAAATATTTTTTCTTTTCCAAAGACTGTGGGGGAAAATTTAAGCAAAATAAATTAGACGACCCAATGCCCGACTCACAGTAGCGTGCCATCGTTAGCGACAACACGGTGCACCAGCAGGCCGCGGGCGTGACTCGGCCCGCAGTGAGGACTGCACGAGCACCGCCGACTCCCGCCTCCAGCCGAGACTTTGACACCACGGAATCGCAGCTTCCCTGTAGGAAAGAAAGGGAAGAGCAAAGAGAAAGCTTACCCTTGGCTGCCAGTTCTCGTACTGCTTCTGCAAATTCGCACCGATGGTTTCCAGAGCTTTCTGAGGGCCCATGGACAGAGGATCTGAGGAAGCAATGAAAAGGAGAAAGGTCTTCACATGTGCACCTCCTCCTCTGCCAAATCGCTTCAAAGTCACCTTTAACTGCGCACAACAGCCTAAGGTTGGTCTTTGTTTAACCAGATTTATGAAACTGCTACTGTGCCCAAACAAGCCAATGTGTCCACCAAAACTGGTGTCATTAACATCACTGGCACGATGATTATTTTTTCTTCCATCCACGTTTGTTTGTATTTCAGCACCTGTGGCTTCCTTGCACTCTTGCTGTTTTATCCCTATGCTCCTGTCCAGGCTTGTATGAACAGGCTAGGGGCTGTGCTTCCACTAAAACTGAGGTCCTGCCTGCATGGGAGCCTGCAGTAAGAACAACCGGGTCCCTCCTCACGTCCAAACTGCAGCTCTCGTGTGTATGGGAGCAGGAGAAAGCAAGCAAAGAACAAGGAGGTGATATGTTTTAAATAATTTCCATCAATACTCTCAGTTCTCCCATAAAAAATCAGTTTTACAAACACATATGTCCACAGTTTGCACCCCGAATGGATCTTTTACCCACAGATGACTTTGTATCATGCATTGGCCATTTGGAAAATACTGGTTCACTGAGCTATGTAGATCTTCTATTTCGCCCTCTAGTGTAAAAAAAAAATCCACACTCATTAACATTGCCATGATCTCATCAGAAAAGTCTTAAGTACTGAGAAGCTGCCAAGTTCACAGTGGCAGATACAAGGTCTCCAAATTCTTATTTTTTATTTGCAACATCAAGTTTTATCACTGGCAACAAATATTGTCGGTTATTTTCCTTAAAGTGTCAGGCTGATGTCGCTCATGCTCCAGAAAATGTACGCCAAATACTCCACACCTGTCTCCTGTGGGGAAAAAGCTACCACACAGCATTGCTTGCGACAGAGAAATCCTTTATGAAAGGAAGGGTTGGCTGATGCAGTGAACCTCACTGTTGTCTTATTCTAAGAAACTGCACAGCCACACCAACCTTCAGCAGCCACCACCCTGCTCAGTCAGAGCCGCCGACATCAAGGCCAGACCTTCCACCAGCAAAAAGGTCACGAGGTGCTGAAGGCTCAGATGATCATTAGCATTTTTTAGCAATAAAGCATTTTTAAAACATATGCTTTTTTTTAGGCATGATGCTAATGCACGCTTAACAGACTACAGTACGGTATAAACATAACTTTTGTATGTACTGGGAAACCAAAAGATTCATATGCAGTGGTCTGGAACCGAACCCGCCACATCTCCGAGGTATGCCTGCACAGCTTTTAGTATTACTTGAATTTTTAGCTATGTGCATGCATTACTTTGATAAAAAATAGGATTTATAACTGGAAGAGACCTTCTTTACCCATTGATGCGTCAAAGTCATCATGGACTTTTCAAAACAGAGACGCCAGGCCTCCTTTTTGGAAACTCTAATGCAACGGCTCTAGAAGAGCCGGGGCCCCCGGTGAGCACCTGTGGCTGAGGAAAACCTGGTGAAGACCAAGTTACGTCTAACCTCTCTGAAGAACTGTGGCAAATCCGTTATAATCAATAACTTAGGAAATTAGATGTTAATCTTCATTTCTCTTTGTTCTGGTAGGAACAGAGTGCTGCAGTCTCAAAAAATATCAACCCCAATGAACTCTGCTGTAATCTGAACCACAAAACTAGTAAGAGACAGAAATGGATTGGGATCAGAAAAGCAAAAATTAAGGGCCACCTAAGTGCATAAACAAAGCAAAGGGAAGCAGAAAACAGCTTTAACAAACAGAAACCAGTCAAATAGCGGCCATGGCGTGCTCTTCAAACACACGGCGCTATCTGGAGAGCATGATTCATTTGTCCACACTGAACTGTGCAGCAGCCAAGGGTGCTCAGTGGCCCACGGCTGTAACCCAGGGTGAAAAGAACAGAAATGGCTTCCTCTGCACGAGAGTAAAGGCCTCTCCACGCATCGCAATTGTCAGTGGCGGCTCACCAAGCACACCCTTTAATGAACCACGGCGGAGGCCGGGAGGGAGGGGTTCCCGGTCTACAAGTCGAGGAAGCACTGCTGCCCGCCTCCTCGAACTGCACCCCCACCACCCTCCCCAGAGCCGCAAGGAGGGCAGTGGGAAGAGGAGGGAGCAGCTGTCACTCTCTGCAGACCTAACGAGGGACCCCCCCCCCACGCCGCTCTGTGGACCTAACAAGGTCCCGCAGAAACCCGGGCCTCGTTGCAAGAGGCAGTGCAGCAGAGGCCCCCACTGGCCCTTCCCTGGCCTCAGATCAGGACACCTGTCCACCCGGGAGGGGCGGGTTGTGACCAACCAAGCGGGGCTGCCGCCTCCTCCCACTGGGAATCCTGTGGTCACCTGATTTTGTGGTTTCCTCCCAAGAGTGTGAACTGAGTGGGAGAAGAGAAGACATGAGAGGCAGCAGGGGAGAGGGGAAAGAATGCGGACAACTAAAACGATGCACTTGTCATTCAATTAACTATAATTTAAATAAACTGAAATTAAATTCCTGGGTGGACACTGCTGACAATGTCATCAGTCTGAAGCGGGAATGTGGGGTGAAGTGGGCAGAACATAAATTTGAAATGATGCACCTGTGAAGCTGACTTAGGGGTTTGGGAAGTTCGAGGCGAGTGGCTCCTGTTGAGTGCTACTGATACACTGACAACATGTCAATGGTGACAAAAGACAATGCAAGGCTGGGGGTAATCACTTTAGGGTCAATTGGGAAAACTAATGAACCTATGATTTAAGCTGAAATGTAAAACTTAATCAATTGAAAAGCCATTTAAAGGCGGTTGGCCTCCCTGGGGTAGAGACACTCCCACCTGTGAACGAGTTTCAGCTCAAGTCCTGCCAAGGCCGGCTTGTCACCTTCCCTCCCCACGGCGCGTGCTATGGACTTCAGACTTGCTGAGTCCACCCCCATAACTGTGCAAGACAATTCCTTATAATGAATTCATAGATAGGCAAAAAAAAATTTTTTTTAATTGTAGTTCTGTTCTATAAAACTCTCCTGATGCCTTCATAGGTTCCTGTTTTGCTTTAAGAGGAGCCTGAGAAAGAACTAATTGAACTTCAACAGTACGTGAGTGCGTGAGTGGAAGAGTGCAGTGGGTGGTGGGAGGAAAAGTAGGCGGTTAGCTGGCATTTGCATAAAACTTTCAGCTTCTTATAGATTCTCCTGTCTGGGAGACTGGCAGCATAACCCTCTGCGTTTTCGCGACACTTGGAACTTCGCCTTGCGAGGAACTTAGTCCAGCCCACCTCCTGGCGCAGGAGACAGAGGAGAGAGGGGAGTGTGAGGCAGTCACATGACTTGTCCAAGGCCGCAGAGGCTACGACAGGGCTGGTGTTCAGCCAACCTCAAGAGAGGAGCTTTTCCTTTTTCTCTCAGTTTTTTTTTAACCTCCCCATCTTCTTCAGATACACACAGCTCGATTACTCACGCTGCCCATTTTGCATCGAAACAGCTGGCGGCCCATCACCAACTACCAACGTGTCTGCACAACCCTCAGCGCTGCGTGATGCTCCTGAGAGACCCTCCCACCACCTCGCTGGGGTCCTGAATCCAGCCGGTGCTCCTGAAGAGGGTGGTGCCCAGGCACAGGGCCAGCAGTGACCAGCCTTTCTGCTCTGAGTTCCCCGCAAAGGTGCGCACAGGCTGAGCACCCCCTCAGAAGCCCCGGTGCCTGCTGCCCGCACCCGCTCAGTGAAGCGCAGGCAGAAAACACGACTGTAAACCGGGAGGGGGTTGGAGGGGACGAGGGTGGGCTCCTGGGCCACGAGCACACTGTGGCCAGTCTGGGTCGCAGGGGTACGCGCGACCTAGGAGGATGCATCCAGCTCCTGCACACACTGGGCCAGCTGTGCCTCTCTGCACATCTGCTAGGGCTCAGTAAAAACTCAACATAAAAAACCACGCAGAACTCACTGCTCAAACAATCTTTGTACTTCTTTGTACCTTGTATGTAGGAGACACTGAATAAACATTTGTTAATTGACTTATTAACTGAGTACGGCCGACTAGATCAAGTGCAGGTTTCTCTGTGCATCTTTCAAGGACTCTGCCACTAATTAGTTGCGTAGCCTCAGATGTCTAATTTTTGATTGAGAAAATACATGATGGCAAAAGGGCTACTTTGAAATTAGAAATGGTTTTACTGGCTGTTTTTTATTAACCATAATGCCATCTCTACACATTTTATAGTTAGCAGGGTACACAGTGAGAGGCATGTCATCTCACTGAGCTCAGCCTGCAGCCGCAAGGCCCCACGGGCCGGGGAAGCTCCACGGGCAGCCAGGGTCTGCATGTAACTCCACGGGAGCTTTTTCCTACAACCCGGCCCCACCCAGCTGCCATCGCTCCCCACATATCTACCAAAAAATTAAGTTCCGGCCTTGTCTATTGCTGTATTAGACAAAACCAGCAGCTGCATGGATTTTGACCAGATTTGAGGGGACCAACGGGATGCTCTGGTTTAAAATACAGGCCTCGTGGTTTACACACAATTCACTCCGGAAAGCAGAGGTGCGGCAGGCTCCAAGCCATCCCCCTTCAGAGGGGGAAACGAAGATGCCACCTTGCAGCGTCAGCATCAATGGACAGACAAAACAGCGTTTTAAGCCATGAGCCCCAAAGAGCCAAGGTTCCAGCCGTGGGCACAGAGCTCTGCTGGAGCACACAGCAGTGACCAGCCCCAGCTAACGGGGGCCATGACCGCCCCCGCCCGGGGAAGCCCAGCTGGAGCACCAAAACTCGGCCCTTCAAGGCGAGGCTCCCTCTCCTCCCCCGCCTGCCCTGATGCCTCTGCCTGCGGCACCTCCTGAGCTCCGAGGCCACTCAGGTTGACCTCGTACTGGTCCCCACACGTCTCACCTCCCCAACTAAGTTCTAAGTCCCTGGACAGCAAGGGGCACTACTTCGTACACAGCACTGTGCTTCACACGCAAGTTTCCACCTAGCAAATGCTTGCTGACCGACTATCCGATCTGCGATCCCACGCTGTTCCAAGAATCACCATGAAGTCTGAGCAAGCACTACGCACAGGCGATCTTTACTATTTTTAGCTCATTGACACAAGGTCTCTTAACGCCCACATGTGTGCATTAAGGGAGGGAGAAAAAGCTTTTTTCTAAGGAATAAAAGAAAAACAAAAGTAAGTGCCTCCCAAATATTTCCTCGGGACAACAGGATCTCCACATATCTGACAAACCTTTGGCATTCTCACCTCTTGTGACACACGGTGACCACTGGCCAGCACACAGGAACGTTCCGGCTACACTGCACCTCCCCCGCTCAGCATTCCACTTGTCTACACTCTGCAGTCAAGCACAGCTAGGCCCCCACAAGTGCGGAGCATGTGTCATTCTTGAGCGGGATTGTTTTTAGTATTACTGTCGTAGTGTTTAACGTTGGACCATAAAACAAAACAGCCTCTCCCCTGCTTCTCTGAAAAGAGACAAGTGTCATTTCTATGAAATGAAACAGCATCTCATTATCTAGAGGAATGAGGGGCCGGGGTGGGAAGAGAGGCAGCGACAGTCAGCCGGGCAGAGTGGGAAAGGCAGGCGCGCTCACAACGCCCCACGGCTGCCCCTCGGCTTCGCAACGCTGCCAGCCACGGCCCACAGCTTACATCGGAACCCCTGTGGCAGGGGAGACGCCATCTAGCAGACAGGCCGCACGGCCCGGGCGTCGTCTGGTTTACTCACTCGTGGATCCGACACCTGCCCTCCCTCAGCCTCTGGAAGGAGCGCGCTCTCCAACGTGGGCTTGGGTAGTGCACGCACAGGTACACAAAAACAGACTGAAGAGTAAGGATCCACCTATTTCTCACGCTTCCCATACCTGCCGTCTCTGAGATCAGAGCACACAGGCCATCTCTCTCTCCACCGCGGCCTGCCCCACCCAAAAGCAATGCCCACGCCACAGCCTAAAGCAAAGCTCAGATGGCCTGCTAGCTGACACTGAAATAGGAACCACCGTGCGTTCTACCACCAGACGTCTGCTGGAGACGTCGACTCAGACTGAGCAGCTGTCCCGAGGCTGGCACACTCGATACTGGGGTGCAGCGAGGCGTGTTTCCTGCCCCTCTCTTCAGTGGTCGGCCACGCGGAATGGAGCGGGAGGCCGCCCATGCTCCCCACTCGCACCTCAGTGTGCCAGGGAGGGGCAGGGTGTGGGTGCTGGGTGTTGCGAAGTCGGGAGGTACTGGGGTTGGTGCTCTGGTCTGAATGGCCCCCCAGGATTCATGTGTTGGAACTCAAACCCCACGTGACAGTATGTAGAGGTGGGGCCTTCAGCAGGTGACTGGGGCCTTCTAAAAGGGCTGGAGGGAACTAGCCCTTCTGCCCTCCCGTCACGCGAGAACACAACATGACAGGCTCCCCCCCTGGAAGCAAAGAGCAGCCCTCACCAGACACCAACCACCAGAGCCGTGACCTTGGACCTCCCAGCCACCAGGAGTACAGGCAATAAATTTCTATTATTTATAAATTGCCCAGACCCAGGTGTTTTGTTATAGCAGCACAAACAGACTAAGACAGTTATGGTAGGGGTTAGAGTGAGGGTTTTGAAGGGTTGTTGCATTGGGGTAGGAACAGGCACTGAGGTTGGGGCTGTGTTGGGGGGATAGGTGCTGGGTTGGGGGCTGTGTTGG
>RJWJ010005052.1:0-71034 GCA_004363605.1 Indri indri | reverse complement strand
AGTGTTAAAGGGGTGGTAAATGACAGGTGTTGGAAGGTGTTTAATGAGTCATGCCAAGTTCACCACAAGCCTCCCAATAATGAAAAAAAGATTTTTTTCTTAAAGGATGAGGTCACCTCATGAGAGCCAAGCATGGCCGACAACAAAATGGCCGGCTTCCTAGGATGTTTCTGAGGCAACGGCCCAAGACTTTTTGTTCAAGACCCTCTTAATCTAGACTTCAAGTGCAAGTAATTCTGAAAATTTTGGAGAAATCAACTGCTATTTTATATTCATTCTATAAAAAATGTTTTGGCATACTAAAACTATTTTTGAAAAAAAATTTCAAGTAACATATTTTATATATAACATTTAGACAAAATATACCATTAAAGCCCTGAAGTTAGGCAGGGATTTTTTCCCTTTCCTAAACTCAATCAAATTTCAATGTTTTAATTTTTCTTCTGGTCCCACCTCAAGAATAGAGCATGGTGTTGTCATATACCATTGCTTTAAATCTGGAAGGCAATGTAGAAATTTTTTATTTCAATAGTTTTAGGGTTACAAGTGGTTTTTGGTTACATGGATGAATTGTGTATTGGTGAAGTTGGGTTTTTAGTGTAGCCCTCACCTGAATAGTTTACATTGTACCCAATAGGTGATTTTTCATCCCTTAACCCCCTCCCACCCTCCGCCCTTCTGAATCTCCGGTATCCATTATAGCACTCTGTGTGTCCCTATATAACCATAGTTTAGCCCCCCGTTATAAGTGAGAACATGTGGTATTTGGTTTTCCATTCCTGAGATACTTTGCTTAGGATAATGGCCTCTAGTTCTGTCCAAGTTGCTGCAAAAGACATCCTCACTACAAAGACAGCAAAACTGAGGCAGAACCCCAATCTGAGGTCAAGAGTTGGCTTTAACATTTGTTTCCTAATATGACATAGGAAAAGTTATTCATTTCTAGGCCTCAGTTTTATCATCTGTGAAGTTAGGATAATGACTACCTAGCTACCTCACAAGTTTGCTCTGAGAATCAAATAAGATAATGGGGATAGAGGCCCTTATTATACTGTAAAATTCTATACATATATATTATTACATCAAAAATAATTTTTCGTTCTTTTGGGTAGATGCCCAGTAATGGAATTGCCGGATCAAATGGTAGTTCTACTTGTATCTCTTTAAGGTATCTCCATATTGCTTTCCACAGAGGTTGCACTAGTTTGCAGTCCCACCAGCAGTGTATGAGTGTTCCTATCTCTCCACATCCATGCCAACATTTAATGTTTTGGGACTTTTTGATAAAGGCCATTCTCACTGGAGATAAGTGATATCTCATTGTGGTTTTGATTTGCATTTCCTGGCATCTACTCAAAAGACCCAAAGACATTCTATAAAAAAGACACCTGCACTCAAATGTTTATAGCAGCACAATTCACAATTGCAAACATGTGGAAACAACCCAAGTGCCCATCAATACATGAATGGATTAATAAAATGTGGTATATGTATACCATGGAGTACTATTCAGCCATAAGAAACAACGGTGATGTAGCACCTCTTGTATTTTCCTGGATAGAGCTGGAACCCATTCTACTAAGTGAAGTATCCCAAGAATGGAAAAATAAGCACCACGTGTACTCACCAGCAAATTGGTTTCACTGATCAACACCTAAGTGCACATATAAGAATAACATTCATTGGGTGTTGGGCAGGTGGGAGGGGGGAGGAGGGGTTGGGTATATACATACATAATGAGTGCAATGCGCACCATCTGGGGGATGGACACACTTGAAGCTCTGACTGGGGAGAGGGGGAAGGGCAACATATGTAACCTAAACATCTGTACCTCCATAATATGCTGAAATAAAAAAAAATAATTTTTCCTGTTCTTGAATTATTGGAGAGAAGCTATGAAGTACAGTCGGCCCTCTGTATCCATGGGTTCTACACATGTGGATTCAACTAACTGCAGATAAAAAATATTTTTTAAAAAATTGCATCTGTACTGAACATGTACAGACTTTTTTTCTTGTCATTATTCCCTAAACGATATAGTATAACAACTACTTACATAGCATTTACATTGCATTAGGTATTGTAAGTGATCTGGAGATGATTTGAAGTATGATATATGGGAGGATAAGTGTAGGTTATATGCAAACACTATGTCATTTTATGTCAGGGATTTGAGGATTCTCAGAATTTGGTATCTGTAGGAGGCTCTGGAACCAATTCCTCATGGATACCAAGGGACGTCTGTGTAGTCTCTCAGTCCTTCAGAGAATCCTCTAATTTGGTTTTGGAGGAAATAGTTTTTTCAGTTAAATGGAGTTATGTACTCCCTCCCTGGCTGAGTTCATACCCTGTCTTCAGTCAAGATTTGAGTGAGATAGATAGACGGAATAAGATAGGATTATATTTAGGATATTAACTGTTTGCTGAAAATATTTTCCCCATTTCATTTTGCCTTCTAAGTTGGTTAAGTATGTTGTTTTTCATTTTCATGTTGCAAAAATCTAGCAATATTTTATTTTTCATGGTTTTAACTTCATTTTAAGTTTGAAAATCTTTTCTCATCCATAGAAATTTTATTTTATATTTTCTTTTTGGAAGTCTTCTGAATGTTTACATTTAGCTCCTAATCTATAGTGTAAGATTAAAATCTCAGTTGACTTTTGTTTTAAACAGCTCACCTATAGAACCACTTGTTAAGTAATTCTTCCTCTCCCTACTGATGTGTGGCCATATAATCTTTAGCCCTTTCTATACAGGTAGAAAAATGCAAGAGAAAACATATTCTCCCGAAATTTCAGAGCTGGAAATGGCCTTTATATATTGAATCCAAGCCCATTCTTTTTCAAATGGGGAAACTAAGGCAAGGAACGTCTAACTGGCTTGCCCAAGCTCATACCACTTAAATGGAGGAGCCAGGACTAGAACCAATATCTTCTGACCTTTAATCTGAAATTGAGACGGGCATGTTTTTTGTACATGCAGCTTCAAGGGTGGCATGACAACAGAAGGCTAATTAACCAGACAAGTAAATGGCCATGAGTTGAGGGTCTCTGAAACTCAGACCAGCCTGTCCTCCTGACTCCCAATCTATCAGCAAATATTTACGAAAAACCTACATACAATGTCTCATGCAAGACCTTGCTAGGGGTGGAGAAGCAAGTGCCACCTTGTTTGGTGACAAGGGTCTTACAATCTAGTTGGGAGAAAAGACTGCATGTAAGAATGGAGGGGAAAAAAGCAATGCCTAACTTTCAGAGCTGGCCTGGTACTCACAGCTGAGCCATCTCATTCTCCTACTAGACATAATTTCATAGAACACCAATATTAGAGAGGATCATTTTGAGTCCATGATAAAAGGAGACAAAACAAGGCCACTTTATAATTTTATTTAAGCAGAGACAAAAACGAAGTCACAAAATACTAAACTTTGCCTTTCTTGGCTAAAATGAGCATCTACCACTACTTTACCAATTACGGCTTTATCCTGGTTTTAATCTCCCCTTCCTATAGATAAGATTTATTGAAATACAAATCAGAATTGCCCTTGCTTTCTGACAGCATCTAATCTAGAGCAAACCCTCACTTCCTTCAAAGCTTCCCCAAATCACCCATCCTTTTACTGAGACACCATGTGGTTCCATATGATGTATGTTTTCCCTTGATGCAATGAGTAATAAATCCACCTTGTTCAACTACAGGTATGTTCCTGGTGGTCCTTAGCTGGAGGACATTGACAATGTAAAAGTTTTCCATCTTTACACTGTAATATAGTGACTCAGGCAAGTGGGGTATCACAATTGGTAGGCTTTTCTGAGGAAAGGCTTCCCAGAGGAGGTAGGACTTGGACTCAAAAGATGGGCAACTTGCCCTGGCTGAGGAGGACAGTAAAGGCAGGAAATTGTCTCCACATGGCCCTTGTTAAAATGTGCTCATAACCTCAGAGAGTCTTTGGCTGGGAAAAAAATCCAAGCGTTGGGAGAGGGGAAAGAAGTGATGTTGCCTCTGTCCAGAGGGTAGACCTAGGGGATTTGATGGAAGTCCTCTGGTGAAGAAGGTGCCTAACAAGGCACTCCCATTTCCTACTGCAATGCTATTATCAGGGCTACCTCTACTCTCCCTTAGCAAAAACATAACTCCCAGGTAGATGAGTTTTGTATACAAAATCAGAGTATTTCTACCTTCTTTACCGCCTTTCTGTCTCTGTTCAACCATTCTTGCTTTATAGCTTTCAACAGGACCACCATTATTCACTTTAGAGGAGACAGCATTTACGAAAAAACAAAAACCATACAAGTATCTTCCTAGGCTATGAAGAGCTGGGCTGTCCACTTGAAGCTACAGGACAAATACTCCAGACCCTAGTCATTAAGTCATTCACTGAGCATTTATTAAGTACTTACTATATGCCTGGAGTTATGTTAGGGGCTGGGGATGCATGGGTGTTCAAGACCCATAGTGTGCTCTATTGAGTTCCTAGTCTAGAGGAGAAGACAGACTCTTGGATGGTGATGATGCAAGGTGTCAAGCACTATAACAGGGATGAGCACAAAATACTATGGGAGCTCGGGGGAGAGAATGATTAGCTAAGGCGGGAGGGATGATTAGCTAAGGTGGGTTGATGCCTGGAAAGGTGCTCAAGAGGAGGCATTTCAGCTGGGTCCTGAAATTAGGAGTTCAACTACCAGTAAAGATTGGGGGAGGTCACTGCAAGTGAAGGAAGCAGCATGAATAACAGCAGAGGTATGTGTGTGTGTCTGTTGGGGGAATGAAATGGCTGGAGCATAGGGCAGAGTGGCAGATGGGCCTTTAAAGCAGACAGGGCCATGAATGCTTCACTGAGGAGTTTGCCCTTTGTCCTGAAAAGTAGGTCCTTTTGCCTCCCAAACAAATGATCATTGAGATGGTGGCAGAGTTAGCAGAGTGGGTTGTGGTGCATTTAAAAATGAGTAGGGTAAAGAAAAAGTCTGCTAAGGCCCCCAAAGTTTTTTTTCCAGCAAGCTTATGTATCCACACTTTTTCTCTTTATAAAAGTAACACATGTTCTTTGTACAACGGATTGAAAAACCAGATAAGCCAAAACAGGGAAGCAAAAAATTTACACATATCCTTCTCATACAAATCCATAAGCTTAATAAGCCAATAGAAAAATGAGCAAAAGGTATGGATAGACAAATGGCTTTTAAACATATGCATAGATGCTCAAGCTCAATGCAAATTAAAATTATATTGAGGGAATGATAATCATTTATTACTAAATTACTGCTAATTACTTAATATTAAGTGCTCATTATAGATTAGATACTATTTTAAACATTTACTCTTTGCAACAACCCTATCATGTTGGTACTATTATTATCTGTCTTTTGCAAATGAGGAAACCGAAACAGAGAGTTTAGTAACAGTCAGTAAGAGGCAGAGCCTGAATTAAGAAAATAAAAATCACCTTTAATCTCACTATCCAGAGATAATCACCCTGATATTTTGTATATAGTTCACTTTTATTTTTCCAGGTTGGTAAGAAACTATGATTCTTAACTCCGCTCCTCGACAAGGGATTCTCTCTTCCCCTTCCCCAATTTTGCTTAGTTGCAGAAGATGGGACAAGATCTTAAGCTTGCTTTTATTTGATCCATAACCATGTCTGTGTCTATATATAAAGGTCTGGTTGATAAGAGGGAAGCAAACTGGTTTCCAGTTCCACCCCGGAACCATAAAGTTAGATTTTACTTACACTGACGTACACTATTCTTATGTTGAGCTCTTAAATAGGAAGTTGGCTGTTATTAGTAGCTCTGTGGCTCAGGGTAAGTTGTCTGATTCTCAGTTTCATCCTTTAAACAAGGATAATAGTTACTGCCCAAGAGGATTTTTGTGAATATTAAACATAATATGCAATGAGCATGACCAGAATTAAGGATTATTAGTTCGGTTTGTGTTTCCTCACTTTCCAAGCATGCTGTTCTTTTAGAGGAAACAATTCTAATTTGGTCCTTTTGTCTACCTTCAATCAGTAAATGCTTGCCATCTGTATAGAAGAAATTACTAGAACTATATGACTGCAAGTTTTCACCTTCATTTTTATGTTCTCAGTCATTTTCATGGGTCTTCCTCCCAGATTGTCCCAGGGTGGCCTCCTTCTTAGTATTTAGGTTTGAGTCAAAGGGCACTCACAGGGAATTGTCCCTGACCACCTTAACTGAAGCTGTTACCCACCTATACCCCAATCGCTATCATATCACTACCCTGTTTTATTTCATTCTTAGCACTTGAAACTTCTGTTTAACTAATTTTATCTTTTTTTGTTATCTCTATCCCTACTACCACCGCCCTACCACTAAGAGGTAGATGCCACAAGGACAGGAATTATTGTCTGTTTCCACTGATATTTACCCAAACACCTAGAATGGTGCCTGGAACATAGTAAATACTCAAATATTTATTAGATAACTGAAAACAACTTGTTTTCTCTACATTGGTTAATTTTACAAGGTGCAAAACTAATGTTAATTTGTAGGATCATGTTTATGGGTTGGGTGAGTCCCCAGGGGGTTAGTGAGATTAAGGTTGAGTTTTGAATTTCTGTAGAGTGTTGGTATTTTCCTTAGACCAAACATCTCTAGTTGGCTGAGGGTATAACTATCTCTAGATTAAGGGGGTAACTTCATAGGAAAACCATGTCTTGATTTAACAACAATTAAAATGGGTCCAGTGTATATAAGATTTACAGGGGATTACACAAGTGTTAAAATGTGTTTGTTTTGTGGTTACCTCATGCTAAATTGCAGTTTTTGGAGGTCAGAGAGTTCACATGTAAGCCAACTTGCTGTCTTGTTGCATGGTATGAGTTAATGTCTTCTTCCCCTACCTTGCCACAGCGTCTGAAATTCCGCATTTTAGCATAATTTCATAGGACCTTTCAGAGACTGTAAGTTATCATGGTGCCACAATCCACCTGAAAGTTAGTGTCATTAACCAGATATTATTTCCAGGAAGAGTCTTGAGGAAGTACAATAGAAATTTTAAAAGGTGGCAAGGAGTAGAGGAATAAAGAAAAGATCTGGAGCATAGGGAGCTCCTAGGGAAGGCAGGTCTGTATGTGGAGTGGAGTAACAGTTGGTAACCCTGATTATTAGGCATCTGGAAATAGTGAGGTTGGGGAGGGGGACAGAAGTCACTGCCTGAGAATGAAGAGAAGGACACTGAAAAAATAGGCAAAGGAGCTGGGGATGCAAGTGCTAGCCTGTTTTCACAGCTTTGCCTCAGGCCAATCTCTGGAGGTATTTGGTAGTTTAAGACAGATGAAAAATACTTTTTGAGGTTCCAACCAGCGAGGAACTCACAATGTAGGGAGGCTAATGTAAGAGAGATTGTGAATCACGCTATAATAACATATGAGAGAAGTTATTAATGTCAATCAGATGGTATCTAAGTAAGCTTAACTAAATATAGAAACAAGGCCAACTTCCCTTTCTCTGATCAGCTACTCCTTCCACCTTTTTTTCATCTAGATTCTAGATATTACACCCATTTACTACTTAAAGTCATACATAAAACTATAACAATATTAATATAAAGCTCCTCAGTGCCCATGTAATCACTCCTTAGCTTAAGAAATACAAATAGAGTTGAAGCTCTGTGCCTCCTTTCCTCAAGTAGTAACCAGTATCATGACTTTGGTGTTTCATTCCCATGCACTTCTTTACTTTGCCTATGTTTGCTGGAATAACATGTCTTGTTAAATACATCCCAAAGTATATATTATTTTTTCCATGTTTTAAAACTTTACATAAATGGCAGCACAGTATGTATTCTTCTGCAGCTAGTTTTGTGCCTTACACTTTTCTCCACTACCACTAGCCGATCTTTTTACCCACAGAGAAGTATGTGGCTGAGGCCCCAGCGAGTTCTGGTTTCCTCCTTAGTCCAATCTTTGCCATCCTGGTCAGTTTACCTGCAACACTTTCAAGCCAGTGAATTAAGGTTGGCCCTACCTTAGGTGAAAGCTTATTCCATTGTTGTCTTAAGCCAAAATCCAATCTTGGGCTCAGTTGCACCATGTGGCCTCCCGGCAGTCCTAGATCACCATGTTGGGAGGCACACTTTGAAAAGCACTGTCCTACAGCATCTTTATTCCTTGATATTTTAGGGTCCAACAAAATAGTCTGATACAGGCTTACCAGAAGGTGAAAAGGTAACATTGCTAGAAGGTAGGGTGATACAAAACTGCTTTGTTAATAGTTTAAATGTACTTCATGATAAAGTACATGATGAAAACTTTGTAAACGCCCCAGTAATTAACCACCTAATGGTGATTAAGTTTCTTTTAATTTAACAGTCAATACAAAAATCCCCAAAGAAGCTAATTGTTACAAAATATGGTCTTACTGGGGACTCTTAACCACACATAGGTTACAAATGCATTGTTTAGTTAGTACAAGAGACTACATTTCTACTACATACGAAGGCACAGGTCATGAAAGCTTGTTTGAAAACAAGTTGGTTTCTCAGGAAGGTTTTTCTAAACAACTCTTGCTCTGTTAAGTATTCCGATGTTTTACAGCTGTAGTCTTACAGCCATGACAAAAGTGCTTCATAAGAGCCAAACTATGGAAGTACATAAGATGCAAAATTCTTTATCTGGCACAAAAGTGGAGACCATTGAAATTCTAAGAAAAAAAGCACTGGTTTTAAAAACCTTAAAGAGCTTCCTATTCAGCTACCCAGAAAAATCTTAAAAATGAAGCTGTAAGCAACTCATAGTTATGTTTAGACTATTTTTTAATGATATATAACACAACCAGCTCACTGCAGCTTGCACTCTGCAGAGTAGGGTTTCTCTTTCACTTTGGTTAATTTCTTTTTCTTCCCTTTCTTCTCACCTGGTTCTTCTTTGTTGCACAGGCATCATCATCCTATGTGCTTTGCCCTGACTTTGGGACCAGATGCTCATGGAAAAAGAACCCCAGTTGAAGATCTCTAAGATTTTTAGCTGTAACAATTCCACTTAGTATTCCAAACTCAGGAATCTTAGGAGTACAAAGGTAATTGGAGAATGAATCATTGGAAGTTGTTTTGTACACTGTTCTGGAAGTTCCATTTCCTTTGCTTTCATGTTGCTTAATGCATTTGGGTGACATTTTTCCTTTTCTTCCAATATATTTGGCACACAGTGCAGCCTATAACCTGTGGCCCATGAACAAAGAAGGGATCAGAATCATCTGGGTGTGACCTCATTATATGTGTTTTAGTTAACACCTCATTTGAGAAATATTCATTGGGTTCAAGGAGAAATTCTACTGTGAAACTCATTGGCTCACTAGCATCTGAGGACTTGAGCCAAATATCTTTCAGGTACTCTAAAATTGGTTCATCATGTTTCTGACCACATTTCTGAGCAACTCTGTATTATTACAAACTTTCCACCCCAATATGAAGAATTCCTTTAGGGTATCCTTTACCTTCAGACTTTTTCTCTTCAATTTTGTCTTCTTTTATTTCCTTAGCAACTGTCTCCTCAGTACTTAGTTTCTGTTTATTTTCATCTTCTGTAGGCTCATAAATTCCATTGATGATTTTGTATCGCTTACCAAACAGAGGTTCATAGAGACATCCATATTTTCTCTCAGTATCAGGGATTGCTTTGTAATATTGAGATTGTATTTTTGTCTATTTTATGGGGAGTTTTCTGAGAGTATTAAGTTGCTTCTTAACTGCATTAGGCAAGTGCTGAAAGATGTTTGCAGATGCTACAACTGAATCACTGCATATTTCTTGAGAAGCTTCATGAGTTTGAGATATTTGCCTCTCTTCAACAGCTTTTTCTTTCTTCCTGTCCTCAACAACATAACGGGCCCTCTTTTTTCTGTTGCAGCTTCTGCTACCTGTGACACAGCCTCCTGGCAGAAAACAGCCTCCTGGGCATCAGCTTGAGGGTCTTTTGCCTTTACAGCATCAGTGCCTTTATTTTCCTCATCATTAGTTGTGAGGCCAAGTGGTCAAGTGCCCTCAACCCCCTACAGGAGGCCCAGTAGAGCGTGGATTGTGAATGATGATGTGCAGTCTCTCAGCACCATATTCTATCTTTCTGGCACCATTTTGGTCTCTGTCTCTGGCCAACTCCTTACCTAATCCCTCCTCTTGGTCTCTTTTTTATGAATAGCTACCCCCTCAGCATCTAGGTTACCATCTTCAGCATTCCCCTTGACATCTCCATTTTTCCCTTCTCCCCTTTGTCCTGTCCTTCACACTGGCTACTTCTGGTTGGGCAAATAGAGCCAGTTTTATGTTGCTTTCAGCATATGTGCTCAGTAGCTATGGTTGGAAAGCAATGGCACAGGCGAGAGCAAAAAACAAAGGTGGCAACAGTGGCTGCTGCTAGGGTGAAAGCGATGTGCTGTGGCTGAGGTGGTTGCCCCTACTACTGGGTAACCAGGATTAGGCGAAGGTGGCTGAGGAGCACAGACCTTGCCTGCAACTGAAAGTCTGGGTGGCTGCAACCCCAGGCAAGAGCACAATGCCAGGCTAACAGATTCCATGCTACTCTTGAGCTGGCACTTTAATGTGGCCAAGGTCTAGGTAAGTAGAGGAGGGCTCAGGAAAAGTCAACAATAGCTCCCTGTTGTACCCTCCAGCAAGTTTCTCCAGCTGGTCCTGGAGGCCTTGAAGTCTAAAGTCACCTGTTGAGAAGAGGTGATTGACAGGAACTCTCTTCCTTGCCGCCCACCTCCAGACTGCTTCTGGGAGCCAGGCTCATACATAGCTCCTCTCTCCAGGGAGACCCAAAGAAGAAAGCCTCGTTTCTGATTATCAATATGCCTATGTAAATGACTTCAGACAGGTACTCTTAACAAACACAATAAATAAATTCCACCAAGGAGAAAGGGTTGTTTTTCCTTCCACTAACACCAACTCCAATCAATTTTTTTCGTACCTTTTAGTCCCAGGTCAAGAAGACAGTGTGGTTTTGTGCAAAATGCCTTGGAGATGAATATCATCTCAGATACTCATGTAAATGTTTTAGGTCTGAAAGTGACCTTAGGAATCATGTAATCCAGTGGTTCTCCAAACTCGATTGTGCATAGGAATCACTTGGAAGTTTGTCAGAACACAGATTGCTGGGCCCCATTCCAGAGGTCAGGATTCCCTGGGTCTGAGTAGGGACTTTGCATTTCAACAAGTTCCCATGGGAGGCTGGTCCTGCTTGTCTGGGCATTGCAGTTTGATAACCAGGGATCTAATCCAATTTCCTCATTTTACAGGTGACTCAACTGTGGTAAAACCCCCAGCTGGGTTCCTGAATTGGTTTTAACATTTATCACTTGCTGCTGTGCCTTCACAAACTTGCTTAGCTTCTCTATGCCTCAGTTTTCTCATCTACAAAATTAGATTAATAACCCCTGTCCTGCCTATCCCACAGGGTTAATTAAAAAGTTGATGCTATTGGGTAATTACTCAGGCCCTCAGCAACAACACTCTAACTTGATTGGAGAGAGGTCATGTAGTTGACCAGGGCCATGAATTTAAACGCCTCCCAGCCCTTCTCTTTTGTCAAGTACTGGAAGAGGGAGATGCTGTCAAATTGGGCGGTAGGATGTAAACCATTTTGTTTTTTGTATTTGTCTCAATTTATGTTTGCCTTTTGAGTTTGTTAGTATTTCAATGTATACTGGTTTTCCTTTTTCATGTAGAAAGTTTCCTAATGTTTTCCTTTATAATTTCTTTCATTGTTCTTAAGTTTACAGAATTCTTTACCACGAGATAAGGCCATTCAATTATTTTGTTTTGGTATGAATTTTTATTAATACTATGTACATCCTTTTCCATCTGGAGTTGAATTGGCACGTGATATAAAATCTGGATCTCAGTTGGCTTTTTTTCCTAAACGGCTAATCTCTGGCACCATTTGTGGAGTAATCCTTTTCCTCTCCCTTGGTATGTGGCTGTGTACTTGTTAGCACTTTCTAGGAAGGTAGAATAGGTGAGAGAGGGATTTATGTCCACCTTATCCTTTTTCAAATGGAGAAACCGAGGCCAAGAGTAGCTAACTTTCCCCCCCAACATTATCCTGGTTAATGGAAAAGCCAGAACTAAAACTAAAATCTCTGGTTTCCAATCTGAAACTGAACTAGAACTGCTTGTCTATCCAAATTTAGTGGTGGAAATTGGCTAATTGGAAGGAATGTGACCTGCTTAATTGGGGCAGCCATTACTTATCTCTACATTTTTTGTCATGTGGGAATAAGGCTGTGTTGCTTTTTCAATATTTCAAGAGATGCAAATAACCATATTTTTAATGTGAAATCTCCTGAATTTTGTATTAATATTTGAGCCAAACACAATGTGCGTTCAGCCCTCATATGACCATGGGTTGCTAATTTTTGACCTTTTTTTAAAAAGTACTTTTTGCACTGGCATGAGAGTGGTAGCCTGACTTTTCTTCTAGCTATTCCAAACATGGATCATCCAGCTAATATCAGAGGAGAAACATTTCCTTATTCCTTTTCCTCCCCTTTCTTCTCCCACAATTAACCCAGCAGAGCAACTTGTACTAGAGTTTTCCTGAAAGAGACCATGTGAATTAGATGATCTGAATTAGTGGTTTGTTTATGGCATTAATGCCATTTCTGATAGTTCCCTAATATTATTGACTTGAAATGTAATCTGGGATTAGACTAATACATGACGAGCTGCCCTTTATTATGGTTCCTAGAGTGATGAAAATCCAAGGCCCATAATTAATTTAGTGAGATAATGGAGATCCAAGTGTGCTGCATTTTAAAGGAAACCAGTGAAGTAATTGCATTCTAGTACCTCTTCTTTTCATTTAGCCTTACCTTAACTCAGAGATGGTCCTGGCAGTGCTTTCAATGTCCATCCTTATCTAATAGCAGCTTCACAAAAATATTTTGAATCTTCTCACTTCCTGAATTGCTGTTGGAAAACGAATGTGCTATTAATGTTTAGAAAGTGGACCACTGATCCACTGTTTAATTATGAAGCTGACACCTGAGAAAAGACTAAGATTTTTATAATATGGAGAATAAAAAGATCAAGCATTTAAAGTTCAATGTGACTTTTGTGTTGTAAGAGATATGTTATTGTAAAACTATTCTTGGTATTCAGCAAGGCCTTTCAGAAATGGTACAGAATTTGATGAGGAGATGAAGAAGAAAACCTAATCTACTTTTCCCAACTCTAGTGTTACCTCCCTGCTTTAAGCATTGAGAATCTCTTACCTTGATTATTGCAATATCCTCATTATTGATCTCTCCACTTCCACCATTGTTGTCTTTCAGTCTATTCTCAATATAGCAGTCAGAGTGATCCTGTTAATTGGTAAATAGAACCATGTTACTCTTCACCTCAAAACTCTCCCTCCAGTGCTTCCCATATCAAGTAAAACCCAAGTAATTACAATAGCCTTATAAAGCCCTGCATGATCTGGACCCTCATTACTTCACTGATGTCATATCTTACTTTTCTCCCCCTTACTCTGTTCCTGCTGCACTGGCTATGCCTCTGACATACACTGGATATTTTCTCTCTCAGGGCCTTTGCACTGGTGGTTTCTTCCGCCTGGAATACTCTTCTTCCAACCATCTGCATGCCTAGTTCCCTCATCTTCTCTTTAATCAAAGGCATCTTACTGAGGCCTTCCCTGACTATTCTAGTTTAACTTGAAACCCTCCCCAAACACTCCTATTCTTTTCCCCTGCTTAATTTTTCTTCTTAGATCATGTTACTTTTGACACAGGAAACTAGATCTCAAAATGGGGATCTGGCCTGAAGGCCAAGATTGTTCTTGGCTATGGGCAGGAAAGAATTCAAGTGCGAGCCTTAAATTGGAAACAAGCAAAATTTATTAAACCAACGACAAGCAGGCTACTCCATAGACAGAGCTGTGGCTATGTCTCAGCACAACAGAGTATAACCCCTATACATTGTTGGCGAACTACATTTATGGCTATCTCTTGATTATATGCTAAATAAGGGGTAGATTATTCATGGATTTTCTGGGAAAAGAGCAGAGATTTCCAGGAATCAGGGGTTCCCTTCTTCATACCATATAAGGTAACTTCTGGGGGTTGTCATGGTGAGTATAAACTGTCTTGGTGTTGGTAGAAGTTTGTTTTAGCATGCTAATACATTACAAACAAGGTATAATGAGCAATAAGGGCAAGCAGAGGTCATTTTTGTTGCCATCTTGGTTCTAACCCATCTTAATCAGTTTCTTTACCACATCCTGTTTTTCTCAGACCTTGGTTTGGGTCTTGTGACTCCTTAACGAGCAAGGCCTGCCAGTTTCCTATCTCACTTTTTCTTTTTATTTTGAGTTGGGGTCTCACTGTGTTGCCCAGGCTGGCCTCAAACTCCTGGCCTCAAGTGATCCTCACACCTCAGCCTCCCAAGTAGGTGGGATTACAGGCATGAGACACTGCACCTTGCACATATCATGTTATTTTCTAACCTCTGTTTTAGTTATTTGCTTACAGTTTAGAAAGGTGAGTCTGGGCAGGGCAAGAGAATCTTGGGCCCCAATACCGTCCATGCCACCTCCATAAGAACGATCAAGGTGGTGATGAACATGCTACCAAAGTGAAGAGAACAAAACTCCTATTCATTTCTCCTCAGCTGCTCTGAAAAGAAAATTCTCAGAGGGTGGGAAATAATTCAGTCTCTAGATTTCCCAGATTTGTTCGTTCAAAGCAATTTATACAAATAAATCTTATTTCTACTTATATAGTACTTGGATCAGAAAAGGTTAAGTAAAATAAGTATGCTAAATTTTAGGAAAATGTTATTTTCAAGCTTCTGAGAAATAGGATTAAGAAAATTGTGGTATGATAATTTATTTCTGGTTTTAACACAAAGCAAATTACTTCTTTATCTGGCAACATCATTACTGTTTTTGTTTCTTTTAAATTAGCACGTGAAGCTAGTGGGTCACCACACCTTTGGTGTAATGATATTGCTGGGGAGGTATGATCTTGATGCACACAAAACCTCATCACTGATGTAGAAATGGAACTGTGATAGAAGATCAGGGAAATTTTTGCAGCTTATATGTATTGAACATTATATGCTTATGTCCAGATCTAGTTTTTTTTCAAACTTCTTTTGCTGTTCTCTCTTTGATTCTGCCAACAGAATGAAGGAATTCAGCCTCCCGTGCTAGGGATTCTCCTAAGGGAAAGGGATGGCACACTTCCATTGTTATATAAATACGCTGATTTTCTGTTTATCCAAGCTTCCATTTTGTGCACTGAAAGAAAAAATAAAGATACAGTTGATAGGTCAACCCCTCCAGCATATGGGACTGGGCCAAATATTCACTGTGTATAATTTGAGTTTGTTGATATTTGTTGTACTTATAAAAAATAACAATAGTAAGAATTCATTGGATTTTAATTTTGATAACAGTCCTAAGCACCTTACATTTCATTTAATCCTTCTAATAACCCATGAAGTAAATGTTGTTATTATTTCCATTTTATAAACATGAGAAGACAGCCTCAGAGTTAATTGAGTTGCCCATGGCACACAGTCAATATGGGAGATGGAATTTTAGCACAGGCAACCTAACTACAGATTCCATGCTTTTAACCAGGATTGTCAAATTTTTCTTTAAAGTAAATATTTTAGGTTTTGCAGTCCATATGGTCTTCATTGCAACTGTTTAACTCTGTCGTTGTGAAAAAGCAGTTATAAACAATACATAAATGAATGAGTGTGGCTGTGTTCCAATAAAACTATTTATAAAAACAGGTGGAGGGCAGTATGTAGCTTGTGGGCTATAGTTTGCTGAATTCTGCTCTTAACTGCTATGAAATACTGTTATATTGTTAAGGATTAATGATTCATAAGTAGCCAAGGTATTTTCCTTGTTCTTCTATGGGAGATATACAATGCTTTCAGTCTTATAGAATAAAAAGTTAAAAGGATACTTAGATAGTATTCATAATCTTTTTAAAATAAAAATATTTAATATAAACATATTTCCAGATACATATATATCTGTATAGGTATATGTGTTGGGGTGGGGGGAAGGAGCATGCTTGCAGGCACATGAATATTCATGTGCATATAGGGGTATGTGTACATGTGTTTGGGGTATATATTATATGCATCTCTATATTCTCTATTTAAGAACATATATAAAAATGTTAACTGGTTATTTCTCAGGTTGAGTTAGGGGATGTTTTGAATTTTTTTCTATAAATGTGATGATTTTCCAGTTTTTCTATAATATCACTAAATGGAATCAGAACAAGTTAAAATTACAAGAATAAGTTTATCAGATTTTTTTTTTTCTGGGCAGGAGGCAGAGGAGAAGAGTAAAGTACACCCTTAGGTAGAAGCTAGGACCAGGGGAATGGGCTTCTCAGAACCTTGCCAAGGTTTAATAGATTTCAACAACACATAAAAAGATTATTCAACATGATCAAGTAGGATTCATCCTAGGATTGCAGGGATGGTTCAACACATGCAAATCAATAAACATCATACATCTCACCAACCAAGTCAAGGACAAAACACTTATGATCATTTTTTATTTTTTTAATTGCCTTTGTACTACTGTTACGGCAGGGCTGACCAAGAATAGACCAAGAGACACACACAGAGATTTTGGCAATACAGGTTTTATGTGCTGGCCGGCAAGGCTCAGAGGGGAGTTTGCTCTTCTCAAATTCTGAGCCCCAGACGAAGAGCACTGCAGTCTTTTATACACTCTGCTTAAGGAGGAGGGGCACAGCTATAACAGGGTTAACTTTAGTGAGGCAGGGTCCTGAGCTATTTTTACAGCCTGGTACACTGATTGCTACAGGTGATTTATGAGGGGAAAGGTCGCAGGGCAGGAGAGGAGGAGGGGCAAGGTCACAACAGGGTTAACTTTAGTGAGGCAGGGTCCTAAGCTATTTTTACAGCCTGGTATACTAATTGCTACAGGCTACAGGTGATTTATGAGGGCAAGGTCGCAGGTGAGGAGGGGGCCCAGGTAAGGATCGCAAGGAAAAAAAAGCCCGGTAGTGGAATTTCTAAAATTCCACTTTAGTGGAATTTTCCAATCTTCCACTTCACTACCTGAGTCAGCTATAAGCATGCCCATCCCCCAGACAGCACACACTGTAGCTGTTACGTGTGAATTTACCCATCCCCTCCTCTCTCCTTCCTCATGCCTGATACCCTATGAGTGTTACTTCCCATATGTGCACATAAGTGTTGATAGATTAGCACCAATTTGATGGTGAGTACATGTGGTGTTTGTTTTCCCATTCTTGTGATACTTCACTTAGAAGAATAGGCTCCAGTTCCATCCAGGATAATACAAGAGGTGCTAGATCACCATTTTTTTTTGTGGCTGAGTAGTACTCCATGGTGTGTGTGTATATATGCACACACTATATTTTATTAATCCACTCACGTATTGAAGGGCACTTGGGTTGTTTCCACATATTTGCAGTTGTGAATTATGCTGCTATAAACATTTGAGTACAGATGTATTTTTTATAGAATGTCCTTTTTTCCTTTGGGGAAATACCCAGTAGTGGGGTTGCTGGATCTGGTGGTAGTTCTACTTTTAGTTCTTTGAGGTATCCCCATACTGCTTTCCATAGAGGTTGTACTAGTTTGCAGTCCCCCCAGCAGTCTATGAGTGTTCTTATCTCTCTGTATCCAGGCCAACATTTGTTGTTTTGGAAATTTTTGGCAAAAGCCATTATCACTGGAGTTAAGTGATATATCATTACAGTTTTGATTTGCATTTCACTGATTATAGATGTTGAGCATTTTTTCATGTTTCTTGGCCATGAGTCTTTTTTTGAAAAGTGTCTGTTCATGTCTTTTGCCCACTTTTTAATGGGGTTGTTTGATTTTTTTCTTTCTGATTTTTCCTGAGTTCTATATAGATTCTAGTTATCAGCCCTTTATCAGATGTATAGCATGCAAATATTTTCTCCCATTCTGTAGGTTGTCTATTCACTCTAATGATAGCTCCATTGGCTGCACAGAAGCTTTTTAACTTGATCAGGTCCCATTTATTTTTGTTGTTGCTGTGATTGCTTTTGGGGTCTTCTTCATAAATTCTGTGCCTAGGCCTATATCTATAAGCATTTATTCAACATTTTCTTCTAGGATTCTTATAGTTTCATGCCTTAGGTTTAAGTCTGTTATCTATTGTGAGTTGATTTTTATGAGAGGTGAGAGGTGTGGATCCTGGTTCAGTCTTCTACATGTGGCTACCCAATTTTCCCAGCACCATTTATTGAATAGGGATTCTTTTCCCCAGTGTATGTTTTTGTCTGCTTTGTCAAAGATAAGATGGCAACATGAGGATGGTTTTATATCTGGGTTCTCTGTTCTGTTCCATTGGTCTGTGTCTTTCTTCTCATGCCAGTACTATGCTGTTTTGGTTACTATAGGCTTGTAGTATAGCTTGAAGTTTGGTAAATTGATGCCTCACAATTTGTTCTTTTTGCTTAAGGTTGCTTTGACTATATAGGGTCTTCTCTGCCTCCATATGAAGTGTAGAATTATTTTTTCTAGATCTGCAAAAATGATGTTGGTATTTTAATAGGGATTGCATTGAATTTGTAGATCACTTTGGGTTGTATAGACATTTTAACAATGTTGATTCTGCCGACCCATGAGCATGGTATGGTTTTCTATCTGTTTACATCTTCTGCTGTTTCCTTCCTCAGTGTTTTGTAGTTCGCCCTGTAGAGATCTTTCACCTCCTTAGTTAAATATATTCCTAGGTATATTATTTTCTTTGTTGCTATCATGAAAGGTATTGAGTCTTTGATTTGGTTCTCAGTTCGACTGTCATTGGCATATATGAATGCTACTGATTTGTGTATACTGATTTTTTATACTGAGACTTTGCTGAATTTATTTATGAATTCCAGTAGTCTCTTGGCTGAATATTTGGAGTTTTCTAGATATAAGATCATATCGTCAGCAAAGAGCAATAGTTTGACCTCTTCTACCCCCATTTGGATGCCCTTGATTTCCTTCTCTTGTCTGATTGCTCTGCCTAGGATTTCCAGCACTATGTTGAATAGAAGTGGTGATAGAGGACAACCTTGTCTGGTTCCAGTTCTAAGAAGGAATGCTTTCAATTTTTCCCCATTCAGTATGATGTTGGCTGTGAGTTTGTTCTATACGGCTGTTATCATTTTGAGGTAGGTCCTGTCTATGCCTATTTTGTTAAGCATTCTTATCATAAAAGCGTGCTGAAATTTGTTGAATGCTTTTTCTGCATCTATTGAGAGGATTGTATGGTCTTCGTTTTTACTTCTGTTTATGTGGTGGATTACATTTATAGATTTGCATATGTTAAACCATGCCTGCATCTCCGGGATAAAGCTCACTTGGTTGTGATGGATTGTTTTTTGATGAACAGCTGAATTTGATTTCCTCAGATTTTATTGAGAATTTTTATGTCTATATTGATAAGGGATATTGGTCTGTAGTTCTTTTTTGTTCCTTTCCTGGCTTTGGTATCAGGGTAATATTGGCTTTGTAAAACATGTTGGGGAGGATTCCTTCTTTCTTGATGTTGTGGAATAATTTCTGCAGGTTAGGCACCAGTTCTTCTCTGTAGGTCTGGTAGAATTCAGGTGTGAAACCATCTGGTCTAGGACTTTTTTTTTTGGAAGGTTTTTATTGATACTTCAATTTTGGTGCTTGATTCCAAATTGCGCTATAGCACTATAGTAACCAAAACAGTATGGTGCTGGCATAAAAACAGATATAAAGACCAATGGAAGAGAATAGGGAACCAGAAATAAATCCATACACTTACAGAAAACTCATTATCTTTTTTTTATGGGACAGTCTTGCTGTGTCACCCAGGCTAGAGTCCAGTGGCCTCATTATAGCTCACTGTAACCTTGATTCCTAGGCTCGAGTGATCCTCCTGCCTCAGCCTCTTGAGTAGCTGGGACTACAGGCATGCGCCACCACATCCAGCTCACTTTTTCTATTTTTGGTAGAGACAGGGTCTCACTCTTGCTCAGCCTGGTCTTGAACTCTTGAACTCGAGCAATCCTCCTGCCTCGGCCTCTTGGAGTGCTAGGATTACAGGCATGAGCTACTATGCCTGGCCCAGCAAACTCATTAACAAAGGTGCCAAGAATATACAATGCAGAAAGGAAAGCCTCTTTAATAAGTGGTTCTGCAACAACTGGAGAACCATGTGCAGAAAATGAAACTAGATCTCCATCATATACCACACATAAAAATCAACTTGAAATGGATTAAGGACTTAAATGTAAGACCTGAAACTATGAAAATACTAGAAGAAAACATTGGGGAAATGCCACAGGACATTTGTCTGGGCAAAGGTTTTTTGTATAAGACCTCAAAAGCACAGGCAGCAAAACCAAAAATAGACAAATGGGATTACATTAAGCCAAAAAGCTTCTGTACAGCAAAGTAAACAATCAACAAAGAAAAGAGACAATCTACAGAATGGGATAAAATATTTTCAAACTATATATCTGACAAGGAGTTAATAACCAGAGTATATGAGGAGCTCAAACAACTCAATAGCAAAAAAACAAATAATGTGAGTTAAAAATGGGCCAAAGACCTGTATAAATGTTTACGAAAAGAAGACATAGAAAGGCCAGGCATGGTGATCATGCCTGTAATCTTAGCACTCTGGGAGACTGAGGTGGGAAGATCATTTGAGCCCAGGAGTTTGAGACCAGCCTGAACGAGAGCAAGACTGTGTCTCTAGAAAGGAAAAAAAAAAGGAAAAATTAGCCAGGTGTGGTGGTGTGCACCTGTAATCCCAGCTACCTGGGAGGTTGAGGCAGGAGGATCGCTTGAGTCTAGGAGTTTGAGGTTGCAGTGAGGTATGATGATGCGGCTGCACTCCAGCCAGGGCAACAGAGTGAGACTGTCTCTAAATAAATAAGTGAATGAGTAAATGAATAAGTGAGTAAATGAGTGAGTGAGTACATGAGTAAAACAAATGGCCAGGAGGTATATGAAAAAATTCTCAATATCATTAATCATCAGGGAAATGCAAATCAAGACTACATTGAGATGTAATCTCACCTCAGTTAAAATGGCTATTACCAAAAAGACAAAAAATATCAAATGCTGGTGAGGATGAAGAGAAAGGGGAGCACTTGTACACTGTTGGTGGGAATGTAAACTAGTATAGCCACTATGGAAAATAGTATGCAGGTTCCTCAAAAAACTAAAAATAGAACTACCATATAATCCAGAAATCCCACTGCTGAGTATATATATATAAAAGCTTCCCCTGGCAACCCCCTTCCCCCTTAAGTGGTTTTTTAGTAGAGTGCCTTTGATAAGACACTGCCTATGAACCTTCATGAGAGTGTGTTTCTGGCAAGGTCTGAAGGGCTGATTTCTAGCAAGTTTTATTTGTGTGGCACCACAGCAACTTCTCTGCCATCCAAGTAGTTGTGGCTGTGTCCTTTCTATCAATGTCTGGATCTCAGTCCTGGTGCCAAGGGCATGGGAGGATAGGAGTGGGAGAAACTCTTCTTGGGTACTGTACTTGGGCCTTAGGATGGTAGTTGCACCTTATATATGCTATTTTTGTGTTTAGAATTACCTTTATTTCTTCCTAGCCAATCCCTTGTTATTCCAATCTCCTGTTATATTAATTCTTTATATTAATTTTTCTCTGTTAAAATTACTATGTCACTGATTTCTCCTGATTGGACGCAGACTGATACACCAGGGTACTGAACCTGGCTACTTAGGAAATCTCAAGACCAGAAGGCAGACCCTTCTTGGGAAACCTAGAGGGAGCCAACTAAAATGGCAAAGTGAATATACACTTTCTGACAGTCATGGAAGGGCTGAATCAGGAGTAGGTTTAAAATCCAGAACCAAATGGAATTGCTATTTTTTGAGTTGGATGAAGCTGCTCTCAGTCTCTACTCTCTACATTTCATATTGCCTAATTGATATGGACTTTATATCTTCAAGTTGGTTTCTAGAATGTGGTTAAATATTTTTTCTAGAATGGCAATGGTACATAGTTGGATATATAGATCTGGAGCCAGACAGATCTTTTTGAATCCTGGATTTGCCACGTAGTAGCTATATGACCTTATGGAAGTAAACCAGTCTTTCTGAGTCAGTTCAGTTTCTTCCTTTGCAAAATGGACACAATAGTACCTACTCAAAAGGCTTTTTTGGTAAGAATTAAGAACAGTGAGTATAAGAGCCCTAGTATAGTGCTTCATACATAGTAATTGCTAAATAAACGGCAGCTGCTGCTAGTAGTAGTAATAATATTCATTGTATATAGAACATTATACTCAAAGCAATGTAGAGAAAACAAGGGAGAGGCAAGAATTATGATCTCAAAGCTGGAACCACATATTAGGAGAAGATAGTAACATGACAGTGGAAAAGACTCTTTATTTCCTTAGCCTCCTTTTCTTCCAGGAAGACCCACACCTACAGCTTATAACTGGGAAATGAAGTCAAGATGGAGTCTTGACACCACCCACCCCTCCCTCCAGCTCTTGGTAACCACCATTCTATTCTCCGCTTCTATAAGTTTGACATTTTTAGATTCCACATAAGTAAGACCATGAAGTATTCATCTTTCTTTATCTGGCTTATTTCTTAACATAATGTCCTCCAGCTTCATCCATGTTGCTGTAAATGATAGGATTTCCTTCTTTTTTTAAGGCTAGTTAGTATTCCATTGTGTATATATAACACACTTTCTTTATTCATCTACTGATGGCTACTTAGGTTGATTTCACATCTTGGCTATTGTGAATAGTGCTGCAATGAACATGGGAGTGCAGATATTTCTTTGACATATTGATTTCAATTTCTTTGGATATATATCCAGTAGTGGGATTGCTGTATCACATAGTAGTTCCATTTCTAATTTTTTGAGGAGCCTCCATATTCTTTTCCATAATGTCCGTACCAATATACATTCCCACCAAGAGTGTACAAGGGTTCGCATTCTTCACATCCTTGCCAACGCTTGTTATCTTTTGTCTTTTTGAGAATAGCCATTCTTTTTTTTTTGAGAATAGCTATTCTAACAGATGTGAGGTGATATCTCATTGAAGTTTTGATTTGAATTTCCATTATTAGTGATGCTGAGCGCCTTTTAATATACCCGTTGGCAATTTGTATGTGTCTTCAGATCCTTTGCCCATTTTTAATTGGATTATTTGCTTTTTTTGCTATTGAGTTGTAGGAGTTCCTGATATATTTTTGATATTAAGCTCTTATCAGATATATTACTTGCAAATATTTTCTTCCAATCCATAGGTTGCCTTTTCATTTTGTTTTTTCCTTTGCTGTACAGAAGCTTTTTAGTTTGACATAATCCCACTTGTCTATTTTTGCTTTTGTTGCCTATGCTTTTGGTGTATTTCCAAGAAATCATTGCCAAGGTCAATGTTAAGGAGCTTTTCCCCTATGTTTTCTTCTAGGAGTTTTTTAGATCTTAAGTTTAATTCTTTAATCCATTTCGAGTTGATTTTTGTTTGTTATAAGGATCCAATTCATTCTTTTGCATGTGCATATCTAGTTTTTCCAACATCATTTATAAAAGAGACTATCCTTTTTTCATTGTGTATTCTTGGCACTCTTGTTGAAGATCAGTTGGCCATATACGTGTATGTTTATTTTGGGGCTCTCTGTTTTGTTCCATTTGTCTGTATGCCTTGATTTATTTTCTAATTAAAAAGAAGGGGACTAGGAAAGGGTCCATGCCAGTGAGACACAATGAAGCTTAAGCTTCTTTACCTTTACATGTAACTGCCTCTGAATAAGTTACTATGACTCCATGCTAGGCCTAGGAACAAAGAGATGAATAATTTGTAGTGATTAGATTCAATACCTAGACTATTGTAAAGCTTTCCCTCTGGCTTTCCTTCCCCCCCTAATTTTCTAATTGACAAATAAAATTGTATGTATTTATCATATACATGATGTTTTCAAGTATACATGTGGAATGGTTAAATCTAGCTAATTAACATATGTATTACCTTATCTCCTTTGTCAATCTGCCCAGTATACAACTAGAAGATATATTAATATTTTCCTGAATCACTCCTCTATCACTGTGATAGTACCCCTTTAAAGCCTCTCATTGGCTTTCCATTGCAGCTTTCCTTTGAGGCTGTTCATTGCCTTATTTTATCAAGCATCAGAATCAGTTGGTGGGAGGGGAATGCTTGTTGAAAATGTAGTTTCCTTGGCCCCAGCCCTAAACCTACTGAATCAATCACTGGGTTGAGGCCTTAAAGTCTTCATTTTAAATCTCTCTAGGTGATTCTCATTAAGATAGTCACATAGTAACTAACAGGCTAAGGCTAAAGCTACTTAATATGGGATATCATCCATCTATGATCTTGGCCCAGGTGACCTCTTGAGCCTCATGTCCCTATTCTTCAATGTAGACCATTCATTCTAGCCATTGTCCCTCAAACATACCTTATATATTCTTGACTCTGTAGGACCTTTTATCACTTTGTTTCATTTGGCTGGAATGCCCTTTCTCAATCCTCACTGCCTCTCCAAATCCTCGCTACTTATGTCTTAGTTCAGGTCTAGTCCCTTGATCCCCTTTCTGACCAGACAACCCACAGGGATCTCTCCTACCTCCAGGCTCTTAGAACGCTGATTGATAACCTTGTCATATTTACTGTATTGTTTTACTTCTCAGACATATCTATTGTCTCAACCAGATCATAAATTCCCTCAAGGCAGGGTCTATTCCTTTACCTTTTTGTATCCCCCAAGGGTTTTGCCTGGTACTGAAACCAAAAGAAGGAAGCAGGAGTATTTATGCTCATAATGGACCATATTTCTTGCCATTTATATTCTCATTTAGTAGAGTATAACAAATTCCCAAACAACTTCTTTTCAATGAACAACACAGATTTGCTTCATAAATACAGGTTCCAAAAATACATTGAAAATAAAAATCTCTTTAGCTCAGATGCTCTTGTCACAGGAGGGTATTCTGTGATATATTACTGGATACTGGATGCTGTTTTAGTAAATATTTCAGGCATCGATTTATTCAGTCCTATGATTTTAATATTTTTATCCAAGGTTGTATTTCATATTTTGTTGCTCTTAAGGGAGTTTATCTGCATGTTGAAATAGTGCACTCCTAGAATATTTGGAAAAGCAACATTACCTCCAAAGTATACCTAAAGGATTGCATTGGGGTCTTCTAATGATTATGATGTCATATCTCTCAGGGTTTAAGATAAGATGATGGCTCTAGAGTCAATCTCATTAGCATGTTCAGGCAGGAATGAGTATAGTATCTACATTTTAAAAGGGGGGCTAAATTTAGGCATAAGTGAATTAGCCATGGTCAGGCAGAGAGATTATAATCTTACTGGAAGTGGATCTTGTGGAGCTTTGGTTTTTCTTTTTCTATAGGAGAGGCAGCTTAGTTCATAGTACAACGATTTTGAAACTGTTTTCCAGAGTCTTAGGGTTACATGGAGTTGCTTTGAGGGCCACTGAGGGCAATGGTATGCTTGAGTAGAGCTGATATGGTAAAAGAGATAGAAGTATTATTCAAATTCCATTTGGCTTCTGTCTGTATCACAAAGGGTAGAACTAACCATGGAGCTTGTGACCTCAAGTCTCTTGGTTCAGACAACTTACAACCCATGGGTCTGATTACAGGTGGAATTCCTGCAAAGTTGTTAGGGATCTTTAAGGAACCATGGAACTAGACTACTATAGGTGCTGGAGAAACCAGGCATGAGCAGATATTGTCCTGATTTTCAAAATGGATAAGGTTCCATGGACTATAGATTCATAAATGCAACTTCTATTGTAGGCAATTATTTTAGAACAGGTTATTAAGATATTAGGGTCCCAGCAGGAAATGGATGACACATTCAAAGGGATTAAGAGAAGAGAGCTTAATGAAATAACTTTATGGACAATGGGAGTAGGGTAGGGGCCTACAAAAATGGCTGTTTCATATGGTTCAAGTTAATAGAAAGCTAGTGAGTGTATCTAGAGTAGAGTGAGTGAGGGAGTAAGAGTTATGCAGGGGCCAGTTTATGTAGTGCCTTGTGGATGTGGTAAAACCATGGAAAGCAGTTTGAAAACTGTAATAGAAAGCCATTGTTTGGCTTTAAATTAGGGAGTGACAAGATTTGGTTGCTGCATATGTGGAAAATAGATTGTAGTAAGGAAAAGTAGAGGCAGGGAGACCAATTAGTAGGCTTTGCAGTGAGTGGTGATGTTTTAGTCTAGGTTTGTTACAGAGGAAAAGGAGGAGAGAAGTGAAAAAATCCAGCATATAATGTATAGGTAGAGTCAATAGGTACTTTTGATGAATTACTTCTGGGGATAGGGAAAGATACTCAATTAAGAATGCCTAAGGTTTTTGCATTGATCAGTCAGATGGAGGATGAAGTCATTTATTGAGAAGGAGAAGACTGGGAGAGGGAGCATATTTGGGGTGTATTCAAGTAGTCATGAAATAAATCACAACATAACATCTTTTACTTCTGTGATAAGGTTTCTAGACAGGGTTATTAGATGACAGGAATAACAACATTTATATGTTTCATAGATTGGCATTCCACATAATGGGTTTTATGGTCCCATAAGTTATAAAATACTATGCTAAACAAAGTTTGTCTTTTTTCCCCTTCAACTGAAATACTTTTCAGAGACTTTGATAGGCTACCATGGATTGTAAAACTCTCAAAGAGGAATGCTCTGGGTTTCTCAAATTTATTTGGTCATGGAATCCTTTTATTTTTAATTGACAACTTTAAGGGTTCTAGAAATGCTACTGTAGATGTGATGTATCCATGATATACCCAGATTTCAACAGAGGATCTGACAGTGTTTTATGACATTTCTGTGGACAAGCTTGATAATTATGGATTAGATGATGATACATTTTGGAAGCTTGGTTACTGATTAAAATACCAGGAGTTATCAACACTTAATGTGATGGTTCTTCACACCAGCATCACTTGGAGAGCTTTTTCACTGTACTGGATCTCAATCCAGATTTCTGACTCATAGTCTCTGGTCATGGGCCCAGGCAAATACATTTTGAAAAGTTTCCTTAGATAATTCTGATACAAGACCCTGGTCAACACCCTGGTGTTAGAAAGAGCTTGAGCCTAGAGCCAGAAAATTTAGGTAAGAATATTGCCTTTACCACTTGTTGATTCTGTGACCTTGGACAAGTTCCTTAACTGCTCTGAACCTCAATTTGCTCATCTGTAAAGTGGGAACTAATAATACCTACTTTGTAGGATGGCAGTGAAGATTAAATGAGAGAATATAATAATAATAAAAATACCATGGTAGCACTTTTATGTACCATCTTATTGTCTTTCCATGGGTGGCCTCCATGATGAAGCTTGGGGTCCAAGGGACTGGCCAGTGTAAGAAGAGTGGTGGCAACTAAAGTCCTAAGCTGAGAACTAGGTAGTTGAAGAGAGCTATGACTTGAGAGGAAACATGGAAACAAGTCAGCACTAGAGAACTCTGTGGTTACAGCATAGAGATCACACCCTTGAGATCTGGGTTTGAATCCCAGCTCTGCTATCAAGTTGCTGAGTGACCTTTTGTAATGAACTTGTTCTTTATGATTCTCAGTTTCCTCATCTGTAAAATGGGTAAAAATAGTACCTCCTTCATGGAATATTGTATAATGAGAATTAAGTAAAGTAATATATATAAAGCCTCTGGCAGGCGACAGGATATTAGGAAGCTGTAGTTACTAGCAATGGGGCACAAAGCTTCAAGATTTTGTAGAGTTACTTGCTTAAGACTCACTGAGGGTGAGTGTATGGGGGGAAGGAGGAATAGATGGACCAAGACAATTAATACTGCTTGCCTCCAGGACAGATGAGTCTGTAAATTAGGGCAAAGCTAACAAAGTGGTGGTAGGGAAGGTGCAAATAGAGGAAATGAGGTAGAGGCTAATGATCCTAGTTCATGGTTAAGCCTACCAAGCAGATGTTTTGGCAGGCAGATTTGACACAGGGGGCACACTTGAGTTTTTATTTTTTTTAACTTTTAAATTTGAAATAAAGATTCACAGGAAGTTTGAAAATTAGTACAGAGAGGTCTTGTGTAGCTCTTATCTACTTTCCTCCAATGGTTACATCTTACATAACTATTGTAAGTTATTAAAACCAAGAAACTGCATTGGTATAATATATATGTGTAGTTATGTCATTTTATCACATGTGTAGATTCACAATGACCACAACCACAATCAAGATATAGAACTGTTCTAGCAACAAGAATCTCCATTGTGCTACCTCTTTATAGTCACAGCCACTTCCACCCCCCACAATATCTGTTAATTCTGGCAACCACTAATTTGTTCCCTGACTCTATAATTTTGTAATTTTGAGAATGTTATATAAATGGAATTATTCAATATGTGACCATTTGAGATTTGCCTTTTTACACTCAGCATAATTCCCTTGAAGTCCATCCTAGTTGTTGCATGTATCAGAAATAAGTTGCATGTATCAGAAATAAAAAGTTCATTCCTTTTTACTGTTGAGTGGTAGTTCATGGTACTAATGTACCACCATTTATGTCACCATTCACCTATTGAGGAACATTTTGTGTATTTCCAGTTTTTGATAATTGTAAATAAAGCTGCCACAAACAGCTGTGTTTAGGTTTTTGTGTAGACATAAGTTTTTACTTTTCTGGGATAAATGCTGAGGAATGTGATTGCTGGGTTGTACAGTAAGCATATGTTTAATTATTTATTTTTAGTTCTATCCTTTTTTGAGACAGGTCTCACTTTGTCACCTGGGCTAAGTGCAGTGGCACCATCATAGCTCACTGCAACCTCAAACTCCTGGGCTCAAGTTATCCTCCTGCCTCAGCTTCCTAAATAGCTACAACCACAGGCACATAGCACCATGCCTGGATGTTGTTCTTTAATTTTTTTTGTAGAGATGGGGTCTTGCTATGTTGTCCAGGCTAGTCTCAAACTCCTGGCCTGAAGCGATCCTCTTACCTCAGCCTCTGATAGTACTAGGATTACAGGCATGATCCACCTTGCCTGGCCATGTTTAGGTTTTTAAAAGAAAGTTTCAAATATTTTTCAAACAGCTGAACTATTTTATATTTTACATTTTCAAATGCAAAGTATGATATATCCAGTTTCAAAACATCTATCATAAGTTTGGAAGGGGATGTTGCTTTATTTTTACTGGCATTATTGAGATACAAATTTACACACCAAAAATTTACCCATTTAAAGTGTACAACTCAAGTGTTTTTAGTATTCATAGGTGTGTAATGATATCACATTGTGGTCTTAATTTATATTCAACTGATTGCTGATGATGAGTACCTTTTCATGTGCTTATTTATCCCTATCTCCTATTTGGTAAAATGTCTTCTCTCATTTTTTCCTTGTAAGTTTTGCTAGAGTTTAGTGAAATTTATAAATTTTTTCAAGAAGCCCACTATTGTTTCATTTATTTATTGCTTTTCTGTTTTCAATTTCATTGATTTCCACCCTTTATTTCCTTCCTTCTGATAGCTTTGAATTTATTTTGTTTCTAGTTTCTTAAAATTAGAATTTTAGAGTTATTAATTTGAGACTTTCTCTTTTCTAATATAAACAGTGCTATAAATTTCCCTCTCAGCTCTGTTTTAGCTATATCTCTCAAAATTTGATATGTTTGTTTTCATTTAGTTCAATGTATTTTATTTCCTTTGAGACTTTTTCTTTGACTTATGGATTATTTAGAAGCATGTTGTATTTCTAAGTATTTGGAGATTTTCCTGGTATCTTACTGTTATTGATCTCTAGTTTGACTCCAGAGTGGTTGAGTAATAGGCTCTGTGTGACCCCAATTTTTAAAACTTGTTCAGGTTTGATTTTGGCACAGGACATGATCTATCATGGTTATGTTCCATGTGTACATGAAAAGAATGCATATTTTGGTGTTGAGCGTGGTGTTCTATACATGCCAATTAGACACTTGGTTGTTGGTGGTGTTGAATTCTTCCGTATCCTTGATGATTTTTCTCTCTAGCTGCTTTGGCGGTTGTTGAGAAAGGTATGCTAAAGTCTTCAACTACAATAGTTGATTTGTCTGTTTCTCCTTTCATTTGTATCACTATTTGCTTCACATATTTTGTAGCTCTCTTATTTGGCACATAAACATTTGGGATTACATTATGTTTTTTGTTGGGTTGACAATTTTCTCATTACGTAATGTTTCCCCCTCTCTTTCTTTTTCTCTGTCTCTCTGGTAATTTTGATTGCTCTAGTCTACTTTATTTGATATTAATATAGCCACTCCTGGTTTCCTTTGATTAATGTTGCATGATATCTTTTTCTATCCTTTTACTTTTCTTCTATTTGTATGTTTGAATCTAAAGTGTGTCTCCTGTAGACAACATACAGTTGGATCTCTTTTTAATCCAATCTGATAACCTCTACCTTTTTTTGTTGTGATAGTATCTCACTCTGTTGCCTAGGCTACAATGAGTGGCATCATCACAGCTCAGTGTAACCTCAAACTCCTGGGCTCAAGTGATCCTCCTGCCTCAGCCTCCCAAGTAGCTGGGACTACTGGTCAGTGCCACCACACCCAGGTAATTTTATTTTTTGTGGAGATAGGTCCTTGATGTATTGCTCAGGCTGGTCTCAAACTCCTGGCCTCAAGTGATCCTCCCACCTCAACCTCCCAAAGTGCTAGGATCACAGGTGTGACCCACCTTACCCAGCCACCTCTGTCTTTTAATTGGATTGTTTAATCCTTTAGCGTTTAATGCTATTGATGTAACTTGGTTTATGTCTGCCATTTTACTTTTTGTTTTCTATATGTCCCATATCACCTTTGCTATTCTATTATTCCTCCTTTACTGCTTTCTTTTGCATTAAGCAAATATTTTATAATGTAGCATTTTAATTTCTTAATGGATTTTTTTTCCACTACAGTTTTGAGTTATTTCTTTAGTGATTGCTTTAGGGCTTACCATATACATCTTATCAGAATATGCTTTAGACTACTTTAATTCCAATAAGATATAGAAATGTTACTCCTATGTAGCTCTATTCCTTTTCCCTCTTTTGTGGTAGTGTTACATACAACACATTCTTACAATACTTTACATAATTTTATGACTTTTAAGAAAACTGAGAAGAGCAAGAAGAATATATTTATAACTTTTGTATTAACCTTATTTCCCATTTCTGGTTTCTTTATTCATTTCTATTGATTCATATTACCATCTGGAGTCATTTCCTTAATTCAATACGACTTTGCTCCCTACCACCTCCTTTGTGTTATTGGCAAATATATTACATATCTATATGTTATATATCCAACAGTATAATTATATACCTATTGTTTTATAAAATTCCTTTTTAAATTGCTGAAGAAAGGAAAGAAATGTGTATTGATATTCTTTTAAAACACAATTACCTGTACAAGTATTCTTTGCATGTGTGTATTTGAAATACTGTCTGGGTCACTTGCTTTCAGCCCGGTATTTCTTGTAAGGTGGGTCTGCAAGGAACACATTCTGTTTGTGTTTATCATGTCTTTATTTCATATTCATTTTTCAAATATGGTTTTGAAGGGAAATACAATTCTTGGTTGGCAGGTTTTTTATTATTTGAGCACTTCGATATGACTTCCCACTGCCTTCTGTTTGCAATTGTTTCTGATGAAAAGTCATTTATTATTGGGGTTTCCTTATAAGTGACACTTTGTTTTTCTCTTGCTATTTTCATGATTTTTCTGTCTTTTGGCTTTCAGCATTTTTGCTATAATGTGTCTTTTTGTTTATCTGTTTGCTTTTATAATACTTGGAGTTCATTGAACCTCTTGGACGTGTAAAGTTTTTAATAAAATTTTGGAAATATTCAATCATTACTTTTTTGCATATTTTTCTGCTATTTTATCTCTTTCTTGTAATTCCTGTTATGTGCATGTTTGTGAACTTTATGATGTCTCACAGTTCACTGAGGCTCTTCAGTTTTCTTCTTTTCCCTCCCTTCTTTGTTCTCTGGATTGTATAATATCTATTGATCTGTCTTTAAGTTTGCTAATTCTTTCTTCTGCCAGTTCGAATTCACCGTTGAGTCCCTCTAGTTAATTTCTCTTTTCAGTTATTATACTTTTAGCTCCAGAATTTCCATTTTGTTCTTTTTCATAGTTTCCATCTATTGATATTCTTTATTTGATGATATGTTGTCATCGTATCTTCCTTTACTTATTTAAGCATGATTTCCTTTATTTCTTAGAACATGTTCATAATGACTACTTCAAAGTCTTTGTCCATTAAATCTGAAATCTGCTTGCTCTCAAAGGCAGTTTTTCCTGTCTTATTTTTCCCCGTATACGGATCAGATTTTGCATGTCTTGTAACTTTTTTGTTGGAATTGGAACGTTTTAGGTAATATATCATAGCAACTCTAGTTACTGGTCTCTCTCCCCCAACCTTCTTAGTTTGGGAGGCTTGTTATGCTTATTTGTTATTGTTTGCTTAATGGCTAGCTCAATTATTTTAGTGAATATATTTCCTCCCCACAATGTGAAGCCTCTGATATTTCTCACAGAAGGCAGTGTTTTGCATGTGCACAGTGAACCGGGAATGACAGTTGTTTCGCAGGGCTCTCTTTGTCTCTTTCTCTATCCATACCCAGCTATTAAGCTTTACTAATTGCTGGCTGATTGTTCTGTTCAATAATGCTCTGGGGCACAAATTGTTCCACAGACTGATCCAATTAAATTCAGCTTCTTTCTGGGGATAGTTTTTGAGGTCAGTGTTTGAGGTTTTTTTTTTTTTTTTTCCCTGAATCTACCAGTTTCCTCTTAATTGCTTTTCACCACAACCTCCATTGTTTTGCGAGTGCCCTCAGGCTCGAGCATCCCCATACTCTTTTGCAAATGAGATCAATTCCTTTGGGAAGAGCTTCTCCATTCTGTTTATGTCCTGATTCTCCCCATGGGAAAAATCTGAGTTCTGGCTCAGGAGCTGGGGCCTCAGAAAGGGGCAGACTTCTCCCTGAGTGACATCTGTGCTTTAAGAGCTGGGTGTTGGGAGAGTGGTGCTTGTATCCTTAGGTCTTCTCAGCTTTGTTCTCCTGTTGTGGAACTTCCAATTCATGAATGAATTGGGACAAAGGTGATTGGGGCTCCAGTATTCTCAACATATCCTGCCCATGGCAGAGCCTCTGTTCCATGAGTAGTGGCTGTGCAAAAGATGGGAGCTCCTATCTCTTGGTCATACTCATCCTGAACTTAGCCTCAGCACCAGGTAGCTGAAAGGCATGGTGAGAAATGCTGATGTTCTTCCCTTCCCAGGAAGATACAGTAGCCTTTTGACTGGCACCTGGGGGATGGGGAAGGAAGTCTTTTGTGCTTGGCTGCATCAATGTGGGTGGAATAGTTTCGATCACACTAAGCTGGGACAGAGGAGGGATGAAAAGGTTCATGATTCAAATGCCACAGATTCTTACTAAGTTATACTAGGTTTTCTTGAATAAACAATTTTTTTTCATTTGCTATATGCCTTTAGGGCCACTTCCAGAGAATTTAAATTATTGTTCTTTTAAAAAAAAAAACTCTCACCAGTTTCACTGGTGAATGTGTCTGCAGAGCTCTCATGTTGTAGTGCCAGAACTGGACCCAGGATATATAATGTTTTCTGAGAGTGTGTTTTTGTTTGCCCTAAGTTTTACAGTATATATTCTTAGCATAGTCTCCCAATCTCAATATTTTATTAATACTAATTTGAGTGAAATATAGAAACTTTACCTCTCTCCAAGTACCTTTGCCCTCCACATTTATAATTACCTTTAAGGTTTCCCCTACATACCTTGAGAACTATACCAAGGTATTTTTGCTTCAACATTAAACATAATTTGCAAAACTCAAGAGGAAAAGGAAAGTCTGGTATATTTACCTAAATTTTTATTTCTCCTGTTGTACCTTCAAGATTCCTTCCTTTATCATGTCCTTTCTGTTTCATGAATTTTCTTTAAGCTATTCTTTTAGGTTAGGTCTGCCGGTGACACATTCTTTGAATTTTATTTCATTTGACATTGTCTTTGTTTCTCCTTTTTTCCTGAAGGATATTTTCACTGGTTATAGAATTTTGGCTTAATAGTTTTTGTTTTCAGCTTTAAAAAATAAAAAGTGCCACTTCCTTCTTGCCTCCATTGTTTAATGAGAAAATCTGCTGCCACTTGAGTTGCGTCCCCCATAAGATATCCTTTCTCTCTTGCAGCTATTTAGAATTTTTCTTCTATTTTTCAGGAGCTTGGTTTTGATATGTGTTAGCATAAATTTCTTTGGATTATCCTGCTTGAGGTTTGCTGAGCTTCTTGGATTTGTACGTTTATGTCTTTTTCCAAATTTGGGGGATTTTTCAGCCATTGTTTCTTCGAAACTACTTCACCATCCTCTCTTTCTTTGCCTTATGGGACTCCAGTGACATGAATCTTCTGTTGTCTTTGTTATAGTCCCGCAGGTCCCTAAATATCTTTTTTTCCTAATTTATGTTATTCAAATTGGGTAGTTTCTACTTTCATATCTTCAGGTTTACTGATTCTTTCCTCTGTCATCTCTGTTCTGCTGTTGGGCCTGTCCAGTGTGATTTTCATTTTGGTTATTATGTTTTTTTAATTATAAAATTTGTTTTTTCCTTATCTTCTATTTTGGTGGGGCATTATATTTCATTGCTGGGGCTTTCTTTTCATTTTCTTTAAGCTTTTCTATAATTGCTCACTGAAGCATTCTGATTGCTTTTTCTTTTTCTTTCTTTTCTTTTTTTTTTTTTTTTTTTTTTTTTTTTTTTTTTTTTTTTTTTTTTTTTTTTTTTTTTTTTTTTTTTTTTTTTTTTTGAGACAGAGTCTCACTCTTTTTGCCTAGGCTAGAGTGCCGTGGCATCAGCCTAGCTCACAGCAACCTCAAACTCCTGGGCTCAAGCAATCTTTCTGCCTCAGCCTCCCGAGTAGCTAGGACTACAGGCATGCACCACCATGCCTGGCTAATATTTTCTATATATTTTTAGTTGTCCAATTAATTTCTTTCTATTTTTAGTAGAGATGGGGTCTCACTCTTGCTCAGGCTGGTCTCGAACTCCTGAGCTCAAACAATCTGCCCGCCTCAGCCTCCCAGAGTGCTAGGATTACAGGTGTGAGCCATCGTGCCTGGCCTGATTGCTTTATTTTTTAAAGCCTGTTTCATTTGGCTTTGACTTACCAATGCTTTTATTTTTTTTATTTTCAAATAGTAAGAGGATACAAGTGTTTTGTTACATGGATACTTTGTATTATATAATGCTTAAGTCAGGGCTTTTGCTGTTCCTGTCACTTGAATAGCGTTCATTGTACCCAAATAGGTAAGTTTTTATCTCACCCCACCCCACCTCCCAGCTTCCCTGCTTCTTGGTTTCTGATGTCCTTTATATTGCTTTGTGCCCATGTGTACCCATCTATTCACTCCCACATATTAATGAGAACATACAGTGTTTGGTTTTCCATTCCTGAGATACTTCACTTAGGGAAATGTTCTCCAGTTCCATCCAAGTTGCTGCAAATGACATTATTTCATTCCTTTTTATGGCTGAGTTGTATATATATACACAATATTATCTTTATCCACCTATGAATTGGTGGGCACTCATGTCGATTCCACATCATTGCTATTGTGAATTCTGCTGCAATAAACATTTGAGTGCATGCATCTTTTTTGATAAAATGATTTCTTTTCCTTTGGGTACATACCCAGTAGTAGGATTGCTGGGTAGAATGGTAAGTCTATATTTAGCTCTTTGAGGAATATCCATATGGTTTTCCATAGAGGTTGTACTAATTTGCAGTCCCAATAGTATATAAGCATTCCTTTCTCTCTGCATTCATGCCAGCATCTATTCTCTTTTGAATTTTTAATAATGGCCATTCTGACAGGGGCAATTCATAGTGGTTTTAATTTGAATTTCCCTGATGATTAGTGATGAACATTTTTTGATATGTTTGTTAGTCATTTACCTATCTTCCTTTGAAAAACTCTATTTGTATCTTTTGCCCACTTTTTGGTGGGGTTATTTGTTTTTTTGTTCTTGCTGATTTGTTTGAGTTCTTTGTAGATTCTGGATATCAGTCCTTTGTCAGATGTGTAGTTTGCAAATATTTTCTCCAATTCTGTAGACTGTCTATTCACTCTGATTATTTCCTTTTCTGTGCAGATAAATTTTACTTTAAATAAGTCTCATTTATTTATTTTTGTTGCCACATGTGCCTTTGGGGTCTTAGTCATAAATTCTTTGCTTAGGCTGATGTCTAGAACAGTTTTCCCTACATTTTCTTCTGTAATTTTTATGGTTTCATGCCTTACATTTCAGTCTTTGATCAATCTTGAATTAATTTTCATATATGGTAAGAGAGAGGGATCCTGTTTCATTGTTCTGCATGTGGCTATCCAATTTTCCCAGCACTGTTTATCAAATAGGGCTTCCCTTCTCCAGTGTGTTCTGTTGTCTGCTTTGTGAAAGATCTGTTGGTTGTAAGTAGATAGTTTTATTTCTGGGTTCTCTATTGTGTTCCATTGGTCTATGTCTCTACTTTTATACCAGTAGCATGATGTTTTGGATAGTATAGTCTTGTAGTATAATTTGAAGTCAAGTAATGTGATGGCCCCATATTTTTTCTTTTGCTTGAGATTTTTTTGGCTGTTTGGGCTCTTTTTTCCAAATGAAGCTTAGAATTATTTCTTCTAGATCTGTGAAATATGACATTGGTATTTTGATGGGGATTGTGTTCAATCAGTAAATCACTTTGGGCAGTATGGACATCTTAACGATGTTTATTCTACCAATCCATAAGCAGGGGATGTTTTGCCATTCGTTTGTGTCATCTGCAATTTCTTTCATCAGTGTTCTGTATCTCTCCCTGCAGAGGTTTTTCACCTACTTGGTTAAGTATACTCCTAGGTATTTTATTTATTTTATTTTCTGTGTAGCTATTGTGAATGGTATTGAGGCCTTGATTTGACTCTCTGCTTGATTGTTATTAGTATATAGAAATGCTAATGATTTGTGTACATTGATTTTCGTAACCTGAAACTTTGCTGACTTTGTTTATCAATTCCAGGAGTCTTTTGGTAGAGTCCTTTTTGTGGAGTGCTTAGGGTTTTCTGGATATAAGATCATATTGTCAGCAGACTAGGATAGTTTGAGCTCCTCTTTCCCAATTTGGATACACTGTCTTTCTCTTGCCTGATTGATCTGGCTAGGACTTCCAGTAGTATGTTGAATAAAAGCGGTGACAGTGGGCACCCTTGTTTTGTTCCAGTTCTTAGAGGGAATGCTCTCAGCTTTTCCTCATTCAGTATGATGTTGCCTGTGGGTTTGTCATACATGGCTTTTATAATTGAGGTATTTTCCTTCTATACCTAGTTTTTTGAGAGTTTTTAATCATGAAAGTGTTCCGGATTTTGTTGACTGCTTTTTCTGCATCTATTAAGGTGATAATATGGTCATTGTTTATGTGGTAAATCACGTTTATTGATTTGTATATGTTAAACCATTCTGGCATCCTTGGGATAAAACCCACTTCATTGTAGTGGATTATTTTTTTGATGTGCTGTTGAATTCAGTTTGCTAGTATTTTGTTGAGGATTTTTATATGTTTGTTCATAAGGGACATTGGCCTGTAGTTTTCTTTTATTGCTGTGTCCTTTCCTGGCTTTAGTATCAAGGAGATACTGGCTTCATAGAATGAGTTGGGGAGGAGTCCCTCTTTCTCGATATTATGGAATAGTTTCTGTAGGATAGGTACCAGTTCTTCTTTGTGGGCCTGGCAGAATTTGGCTGTGAATCCTTCTGGTCTAGGGCTTTTTGTTGTTATTGTAATTGTTGGGAGATTTATTTTATTACTGCTTCAATCTCACTGGTCGTTATTCGTCTATTCAGGACTTCTGATTCTTCCTGATTCAGGCTTGGAAGGTTGTGTGTTTCCAAGAATTTATCCATTTATTCTAGGTATCCTAGTTTGTTTGCATAGGGATTTTCGTGGTATTCACAGATGATATTTTAGATTTCTGCAGTATCAGTTGTAATGTCTCCTTTTTCACTTCCGATTGAGGTTATTTGTGTCCTTTCTCTTCTATTTCTGGTTAATCTGGCTAGTTGTCTATTGATTTTGTTTATCTTTTCAAAGAACCAATTTTTGTTTCATTGATCCTTTGTATTTTTTTTGTTTGTTTACTTTTTGTTCAGTTCTGCTCTGAACTTTTTTATTTCTTTTCTTCTGCTTTGAGTTTGGTTTGTTCTTTTCCTAGTGCCTTGAAATGTTACATTAGGTTGTTAATTTGTGATCTTCTGTCTTTTTGATGCAGGCATTTAAGGATATGAACTTTTCCCTTAGGGCTGCTTTTATGGTATCACATAGAGTTTGAAACTTATGTCCCCTTTTTCATTGAGTTCAAGGAATCTTTCGATTTCCATCTTAATTTTATCACTGACTGAAGGATCATTCTGCAGCAGGTTGATTAATTTCCATGACTTTGTGTATATTTGAGTGTTTCCCATGGAACTGATTTCTAGTTTTCTTCCACTGTGGTCTGAGAAGATACATGGTATATCTTCAATTTGTTTTGAATTTGTTGAGACTTGTTTTATGGCCTAAGGTATGATCTGTCTTGGAAAATGTCCGATGTACTGATGAGAAAAATGTATATTCAGTAGTTTGGGGGTAGAATGTGCTATAAGTGTCAATTAGGTCCATTTTTTCTATGGACCTGTTTAAGTCCAGTGTTTCTTCATTCATTTTCCCCTTCAATAATCTCTCTAGTTCTGTCAGTGGAGTGTTGACATCCACGAACATCAATATGCTACTATTTATTTCTTTACTTAGATGTAGAGGAATTTGCTTTATGAAAATGTGAGTTTCTATTCTTCTAAGTGAAGTATCACAAGAATGGAAAAACAAACACCACATGTACTCACCATTAAATTGGTACTAATTGATCAACACTAATGTACACATATGGGAAGTAATATTCATAGGGTGTCGGGCAGGTAAGAGGGGGGAGGAAGGGATCGGCAAACTCACACCTAACAGATGTGGTGTACACTGTTTGGGGGACAGGAAAGCTTGTGGCTCTGACTCAGGCAGTACAAAGGCAATTTATGTAACCAAAACGTGTGTACCCCTGTAATACTCTGAAATAAAAAATAAAAATAAAAAGAAGAAAAAAATGAGAGCTCCTGTGTTAGGTGCATATATATTTAGGATTGTTATATCTTTTAGTTGAGTTGCTCCCTTTGCCATTATATAATGACCATCTTTGTCTTTTTTATCATTGTTCATTTAAGTCCAATTTTATCTGATATGCAAATGGCTACACCTGCTCGCTTTTGGTTTCCATTTGCATGGAATATTTTTTTCCATCCTATTACCTTGAGTCCATGTGAGTCCTTGTGGTTTAGATGTGTTTCTTGGAGACAGCAAGTATTTGGGTTGTGTTTTTTTATCCATTCAGCCAGTCTGTGTCTTTTAAGTGGGGCATTCAGACCATTCACATTGAGTGTTAGTATTGGTATGTGGGATGCTGTTCTTTTTAACATGTTGGATAATAACTTATTGTTTTGCTTTCCTTCTTGCGCTATTGTTTTATAAGAGCTGTGAGCAACTTTTGGGTGTTTTTGTACTGGTTGGTGTCTATTGGTGCTGTTATAGGCATAGTGTACTTTCGAGCATTTCCTGTAGGGCAGGTCTGGTAGTGAGAATTTTCTTTAGTGTTTACTTGTCTGGGAAAGACTTTATTTCTCCTTCATTTGTGAAACTTAGTTTAGCAGGATACAAAATAAGGCTGACACTTATTCTGTTTAGGGAGACTAAAGATAGGATCCCCATTCCTTTCTGACTTGTAAGGTTTCTCTTGAAGTGTGCTGTTAGTTTGATGGGTTTTCCTTTGTAAGTTACTTGATGATTTCATCTCATTGCTCATAGGAGTTCTTCCTTCATGTTGACTTTGGCCAGTCTGATGATTATATGAATCTCCCAGGTGTGTGTTGAGCTTCTTGTATCTTGATGTCTAAATCTCTAGCAAGACCATGGAAGCTTTCCTCAATTATTTCCTCAAATATTTTTTCTGTCCTTTTGCTCTTTTTCTTCACCCTTCAGGATGCCCATGATTCTTATATTTGGATGTTTTACATAATCTCTTATTTCTTATAGATTTTGATAGTTCCTCTTGATTCTTTATTTTTGACTCAGAGTTAATTTGAAAGAGTTATCTTTAAGCTCTGAACTTCTTTATCTTAGTCTAATCTGTTCTTAAAACTTTCCACATGTTTTATATTTCCCTATATAAATTTTTCATTTCCAGAAGCTCTATTTGTTTTTTTAATATATCTACCCCTTTAGTAAATTTTTCATTTATATCCTGAATTGTTTTTCTGGTTTATTTGAGTTGGTTATCCATTTTCTTTTGGATATTGAGCTTCTTTTCAGTCCATATTTCGAATTCTTTATCTGTCATTTCAGTATTTTCATTATGTTTGGGATCCATTGTTAGAGAACTGACGTGCTCCTTCGGTGGTTGAGGGTGTCCCATTACTCTGATTTTTCATACTTCCAGAGTTCTTACATCGATTCCTTCTCATCTGAAGCAGCTGTTTATTCTTGTTTTTGGATTGTCTTTTGATTAGTTGGGGCTTTTTTTTTTTCTTTCCTCACTCTTAAGGATATGTCTGTAGCATATGTTGGTTTAAGGACATTTGGCTTTGCTTGTGGGTACTTTGGGGGTCTAGGTTCTGGATGGATACCTTGGTTATAGATATACTTAATGTGATGGTTTTCTCAATTGCTAGTTTTTTGTAGGCTGTAGCTGTGGTATACTATGTGCACGTGCAGATTCCCTGTCTCTTGTTGATGAGGGAAGATGGAGGTTTTTGAAATCCTTTCTCTTTCCCCAGCCCTGTGGTCATCTTAATAGTGTAAACTGTATTGGGACACCCAGTTTAATCTCTGTTACAGTAGGTGGTGCTTGTGGGTAAGAGCCAGCCAAGCCCTGTATGATTCAGTAAATGCTGTAATGGGCTGTATAAGTTGTCCTCCTTGCCAGTAGGCGGTGCTTGCAGGAAAGAGCCAGCTGCAGTGGTGTTTTTTGGGATGTGTGACTGGCTCTAGTTGATCAGGAGAAGCATTTGAATGTCCCAGGCAGTGGGTGGGGCCCTGCAGCTCTCAGGGGACTCATTATTCTCCACCACAGCAGAGGCAGTTGGAGGAGCAAGAATGGGTGGGGCTGGGTCAGACAAGCCTGAGTTCAGGCCACACAAAGGCAGGCACAAGAGTTGTCTCAGCAGAGGTCAGCTCCAAGGCCATTGGGGAAAGTCACCAAGGAAGGGCTGAGGCAGCCCCATCAAGCCAGAAAGTCTGCTTGTAGGGGAGGGGCTGTCTGGGATTCACAGACTGGCTGAGAGTGGGTTTCACTCTTCTGCCTTTTTCCTTGCCCCGTGGATCTCCTTCCAGTGCCTGGCCACAAGCAGCGGCCCAGAGTGGCCATGCTCACCAGCAATGGTGCTGCGGGTTGGGAGCTTCTTTGCCCAGGATCTTGCCACAGACCAAAAGTGTGGCTATCCTGTTGGGGGAGGGTTGCTGTGTTCATCCACTGTGGCTTGCACACACACTGCACTCTCCTTTTAGTTGTGCCTGCATGGGCTCCCTTACCTCTCAAGATTAGTTCAGAAATGTCCCCTCTGTGCCTCTGAGCAACACAATGGAGTCCTGGGGGTATGGGGACCAGTCTGCAGGCCTGTTCTCTGGTTACCCAAATTCAATCCCTGACCATGCCAGGGAGACATGTGCTGGTCCCAAGTTGCCTGTGGAGAGTGCTCAAGTAGGCTTAATGTCTCTTTGCTTCTGGGTATGCCCTACTCTGCTGGAGCTGCCAGGTGAGCAGTGTCAGGGAAGGCCAGTGGGAAGGGAGCTCACAGCCTAAGCACCCCTTGGGTCTGCTGCAGGTCTTTAAGAGAAAAGGTGTGAGACCCACTCTCTGTGGGAGCCACGACGTAGTAGATACACCAACGGAGGGGAAGCAGCTGTTCCTGAGATCCCCAGCTCAATTGTCCCTTTGGGTATCAGCTCACTCACATGAGAACTGCCACTCAGCAGCCGTGGGTGAGGAAGGGGGAGGAGAAGAGTCTGAATGGAGGAGAGTTGGCACTCGGGTCCCCTTTGTCCCTCTCCCTGGAAGGCAGCCCACCCAGAATGTCCAGTTCCCCAGGACGCACCAGCCCCGGTGGCCCACCGCAGTCTGGACAGGAATTGGGAAATATTTGTGTGGGGACCAGTGGCACGAAATCTGAAGGGCTGAAGCTCCCTGGGGAGGACAAAGGTGCAGAGTGGGTAGAGAAGCAGTATAGCAGCCCCCGCCTTGGCTTGGGTCGGGGGTGAGGGGGAGTGACCTGAGGGGGCTGACAGCCTGGTGCTTTGTTCTCAAGCAGCTCCCAGTTCACTGGCAGCAACAGCTATTGAGCTTGTTTGCGTAGAGAAGCTCTCCAGCAGCTTGGGAGCCTGCAGTCTGCCAGAGGTGTGAGGCCAAGAGAAACAAAACCCACACCTACTGTTTCCATGGGGCTCCAAATTTCTTGGGGATTGATCTCTGCCAAAATCTTGCTCCTTGCTCTGCTCTGTAACTTCTTCTTGTGGAATCTCTGGTAGGTTCTGGCACTTTTCCCTCAGAATTACACCTAAACTATGGTTTTTTTTTTTTTCCCTTCTAAGACTTTTCCTTCTTTCTGAGATGATTTGGTGACTGATGTCTCTACTAAGTCATCTTGCCCCATCCCCTCAATGATTGCTTTAAAATCCTTGTCAGATAATTCTATTGTTTGTGTCATGTTGACATTTTTTAAAAAATTATTTTCTCATTAATGTTTGAGAGTTCCCTGGTTCTTCGTATAAGTGATTATTTTTATTTTATCCTAGAAACTTTGGGTATTATAAGGCACTAGATCTTATTTCAATGTTACATTTTATAGAACTGCTGTCACCACACAGAGCAGGGGATGGTATACTGCCTCATTACTGTCAGTTCAGAATGAAATTCCATGTTTCCCACTAGGCCTCCTTTGACAGCCCAGGGAGAGGAGCCCCTCATTATTGCTAGGTAGGGATGAAATTTCAAGTCCCCACTAGTTCTCTTCTAAAACCACGCTGGCTGGGAGGGAAAGAATGCCTTGCTACTGCTTTTCACATGGCTTTCACTGTCACCATGAATGGGGGGCCTCCTTACCAGCAGTCCAGAATAAAGTCTTGGCTGCCTACTCAGCCTTCTCTGTTACCACCCTCTGTAGTGGGGAGGGAGAGGGGAAAGAGGTGCCTTGTTATGGCTTTTTGAAGGTAGAAGTCTAGGTTTCCCACATGGCCTATGCATGCATTGAGGTGGGACTATAGATTTTGTACCCCACAGTATTTGGACGTTATGGTTTGAATGTTTTTTCCCTTCAAAACTCATGTTGAAATTTAGTTATGATTGTATTGGGAGGTGGGACCTTGAGATATGTTTAGGTCGTGAAGGCACTGCCCTCATGAGTGGAGCAATGCCGTTATCATGAGAGTTGGTTCATTTCCTCTTGGTCTCTCACCACCTCTTGCTCTCTCTCATCCTCTCTTTTCCCTTCTACCATGTGATGCCTTCTGCCATGTTATAATGCAGCAAGAAGGCCTTCACCAGATGTTGATATCTGGATCTTGGACTTCCAAGCCTCCCAAACTGTGAGCCAATAAATTTCTGTTCATTATAGCTTACTTAGTCTGTGATATTCTGGCAGCACAAACAAATTAAGACACTGAAGGAGGGTGATTATTGTATAAAAGTTTTCTGTCTTGCTAGCCTGTCTTTTTCCTGGCTATTGGGCTAGAGAGAGAAGGTTTTTCTTGGAGCATTTGCAGTCTGCACTCATTGGTGTTTTCTGGTTATATGCTTGTACAGCACCCAATCCAGGATATTTGAGGCAAAAAGAAAATCCACGGAATTTAACACCAAGCCATTCCTTGGGTCCTGAGGCCCCTAGTTGGTCTTCCTCTTTGTTTCCACCTTTTAGAATCTTCTTGTGTTTGCTTATATATAAAGCCCAGAGTTGTTAGCTGTAGTTAGTAGGAGGTATATGGAACAGTGCACCTACCCTTCCATCTTATAACAGAAGCAGAACTCCAGGGGATGATTAAATATGGCCATTTTGGGCACTGGAGACATTTTGATGAAGCTATTTTGATATAGTATCAGAACGATTATGTTAAAACACAAGAATACTTTTATTACTAGGTGTAATGTACACAACAGTTACTCCTGCTTCTTGCTTGATCCTATGCCTTACCTCCTTGGAAGTGGTAGTTTCTTTATCCCTCTGAAGGAAAGCAGAATGGCTTAAGATTAATGGGTTCCCTAATGTTTGCCGAAGAGAACTTGCACTAAATCATGTCTTCTGGTGCCTCCTTAGGTGCCCATTAATGTCTCATGATTATCTGAGGAGAAACACTATGGCATCTACACCAAGATGGAAACAGACACAGAAGTTGGAGGTTTGAAACATCTGACTTACCCTTGCTGCAAATGAAGACTTAATTGTTACAGTTATTCCAAAGTAGTTATTTTTTATTTAAAAATATTAAGGGGATACAAATGTTTTTGTTACATGAATAGCTTTAATAATGCTTAAGTCAGGGCTATAAGTGTGCTCATCACCTGAATAGTGTTTACTGTACCCATTAGGTAGGTTTTTACCATCCCATCCTCCCCCCTTCTTGATTTCCAATGGCTTTTATTTCTGTCTGTGCCCATCGAATAGTTACAAATTATTAGAGAGTACATGTGGTATGTTTTTCCATTCTTGAGATACTTCACTGATGATAATGGTCTCCAGTTCTATCCAAATTGCTGCAAAATTAATTTATTTCTTTTTATGGCTGAGTAGTACTCCATGCTGTATATATACACATCACGTTTTGTTAATCGACTCATGAATTGATGGGCATTTGGGTTGATTCCACATCTTTGCAATTGTGAATTGTGCTGCAATAAACACTTGTGTGCAGGTGTCTTTTTGATAAATGACTCTTTTTCCTCCAGGTTAGATACCCAGTAGTGGGATTGCTGGATCGAATGGTAGGTCTGCTTTTAGTTATTTGAGGAATCTCCATACTGTTTTCCATAGAGGTTGTACTAATTTGCAATCCCACCAACAATGTACAAGCATTCCTTTCTCTCTGCATCCATGCCAGCATCTATTTTTTGTTCAATTTTTATTTATTTATTTTTATTTCAGCATATTATGGGGGTACAAATGTTTAGGTTGCATATATTGCCCTTGCCTTACCTGAGTAAGAGCTTCAAGCCTGTCTATCCCCCAAACGGTGCACACTGCACCCATTAGGTGTGTCCTTTCTCTTCTGTTTCTGGCTAATGTAGCAAGGGGTCTATCAATTTTGTTTATATTTCAAGGAGCCAACTTTCTGTGTTGATCCTTTGCATTGTTTTTTCATTTCCATTTCATTTAGTTCTGCTCTGAGCTTTGTTATTTTTTTTCTTCTGCTGGCTTTGGGTTTGGTTTGCTCTTCCTTTTCTACTTCATTGAGATGTGACTTTAGGTTGTATTTTTGAGCTTTCTGTCTTTTTGATGTAGACATTTAAAGCTATAAATTTTCCTTTTAGGACTGCTTTTGCTGAATCTCATAAATTTTAATAGCTTGTGTCCCCTTTGTTGTTCAGTTTGAGGAATCTTTTGATTTCCATCTTAATTTCATGATTGACCCAAGAATTGTTCAGCAGCAGGTTGTTTAATTTCTATGACTTTGTGTAGAATTGATTGTTTCTCTTGGAGTTGATTTCTAATTTTATTCCACTGTGGTCTGAGGCAATACATGGTGTGATTTTGGCTTTGTTGAATTTGATGAGACATGTTTTGTGGCTTAAAATATGATCAATATTGGAGAATGTCCCATGTGCTAATGAGAAGATGTATATTTGTAGTTTTGGGGTAGAATGTTCTCTAAATATCTGTTAGGTCCATTTGTTCTAGAGTCTTGTTCAATTCCAGTATTTTTACTGATTTGCTGCTTAGATGATCCGTATAGCTCTGTCAGTGGGGTGTTGAAGTCCTCAGTAACTATGATGCTACTATGTATCTCTTTGCTTAGATCTAGTAGGATTTGTTTTATGCATCTGAGAGTGCCGATGTTAAGTGCATATATATTTAGGATTGTTATGTATTGTTGAATTGCTTCCTTTACCATTATATAATGACCATCTTTGTCTTTACCATTGTTGATTTAAAGTCAATTTTATCTGACATTAGAATGGCTACACCTGCTCTCTTTTGATTTCCATTCATGTAGAATATTTTTTTCCATCCCTTCACCTTGAGTCTGTGTGAGTCCTGTGTTAGATGTCTTTCCTGGAGAGAGCAGATACTTGCATTGAATTTTTTTCATACATTCAGCCAATTTGTGTCTTTTGAGTGGAGCATTCAGATTGTTTACATTAATGATAGTGTTGATATGTAGTCTGCTGTTTTGTTCATCATTTTGTATACTACATTATTGCTTTGTTTACCCTCTTGTGCCTTTGTTCTATATGGGCTTGTGAGCTTTAGCTTTTGGGTAATTTTATACTGGTGGGTTTCTATTGTGCTGATCCATATATAATGCAGTTCTGAGTATTTCCTGTAGGGCATGTCCAGTCATGACAAATTCCCTCAGTGTTTGCTTGTCTGGAAAAGACTTTATTTCATTTATGAAACTTAGTTTTACAGAATACAAGATTTTTGGCTGTCATTTGTTCTGTTGAGTAGACTAAAGATGGGGCCCCAATTTCTTCTGACTTGTAAGGTTTCCTCTCATAAGTCTACTTTAGCCTGATGGGTTTTCCATTGTAGGTTAGTTGTTGCTTTCATCTTGCTGCTTTATAGAATTTTTTCCTTCATTTTGACTTTGGCCAGGTTGATTACTATGTGCCTTGGAGATGTCCTATTTGCTATGAAGACTTCTGGTGTTTGATGACCATCTTGTATCTGGATGTGTGAATCTTTGGTGATACCAGGGAAGTTTACCTCAATAATTCCCTTGAATAGATTTTCCATGCTGTTTTCTTTCTTCTTGTCCCTCAGGGGTACCTATAATTAATAGATTAGTTTGCTTTGCATAGTCCCATATTTCTCTGAATGATCAGTCATCTTGATTCTCTTTTCTATATCTATGAAGGACTGCTTTAGCTCAAGAGTCTCATTTTCAAGCTCTGAAATATTTCTTCTGCTTGGTTTAGTATGTTGTTGATGCTGGAGTGCTTGAGTTAGGGGCAAAATGATGTGGATACTCCCTTATGGCCACCATTGCCAGGTCACACCTGAAGCCAGCCCAGTCTTACCCAAAGCCAGTGGTGACTGTTGCCTGGCTACCTCTGATACTTATTCAAAGCCCAAGGGCTCATTGGTCAACAGGTGGTGAACCCTGCCAGGACTGGGTTCATCCCTTCAGGACAGCATGTTTTCTTCTGTCCATGGGCGGGTACAGAAGTGCCATCCAGGAACTAAGGCTGGGACTCAGGGACTTCAGGAATCTGCTTGTTTCTTTTTTTTTTTTTCTTTTGTGGCTGAGCTGTTACCCAAGTTGTAAAACAAAGTCCTCTGAAATCTTTCCTTTCCTTTCTCAATTGGAAGAAGACTCTCCCTGAGCTCTACTTCCCAGAATTGGGAAGAATGGTGACACAGGCACTGGCTTGGCCACCACGGCCCATGTCTCTGGGGTGGCTGGTATCACACTGCGTCAAGTATACCCCAAACCCACTGTCTCTGAGCCAGCATAGCTGTAGGAATTGCCCAACAACTGCAGCTTTTGTGGCCTGACTGCCTGATGAATTTAGTCCAGGCCCTAGGTCACGTTTCGTCAGCTAGCAATAGGGATAGCCAGAACTTGCATCTTAGGGCAGAGGAGTTCCCTCTGGCCAGGCTGGTCTAAATGCTCTCTCCATGGGCACTGGCAGAATTGTGCCCTGTGTTGTGTTCCCCTGTGCCAGGGTGGCCCTGAGTTTCAAAGCAAATCCCCATAATCACTTACTCTCCCTCCCCCAGGCACCACAGAATCTCTCTCCTCTCAACATGCTGGTGTAGCACTGCTGGGTGATGGGGGAGGGGTGGCGTAGGCAATGCAAGATTCTTTTCTGCCCTCTTCAGGACCTCTTTCCTTGATATAATGTTAATATTCAGGTCACTCATCTCATGTTTTGTTTTTCTGAAGGTGGTTGTTTGCATGGATAGCTGTTTAATTTGTTGTTGATGTAGAGGGATGACTGCTGGAGTTTTCTATTCTGCCATTTTGATCCACTCCCTCCAAGAACAAACAAAGAATTACGTTTTTGAAACCGTATGTGCTCTGAGTGCTTTTTCCCTCTGACCACGTGACTCTGTTTTAGTTGGATATGATAGGAATGATCTAATTCATATGATCAATTTATATATTTCCTGCTTTTGACCAAGATCTTTCCCTGAAAGCGTTGCTGATCAACCATCTTTGCAGTTAGGTTTAATTGTCCCTCAGTGCTAGGATAGACCTGTCCCAGTTGTCTTTCCCACATCTGGGGGAAGGTTTGGGAGTGTATGTCAGGGACCTGGGCCACATTTGTGTAACAAAGAGGCCAAAAGGAAAAATCTTCTCAGGGTAGGTTTGTCTGGAGTCCAGCATTGAGTTCCATCTCATCAGTCCATAGGAATCAGCAGTCATCTTGAATTGTTGAGCTAACATTATAACACTATCCTGTTAGGAGAGTTGGGTTTACAAAGATTAGACAGGAAATAAGAATAAAGTTTAAAAATCATAATACAAAAGTAGTTAACAACGATGCAATAAATTTAGTTTGTACAATGGTTTTGAACTTAAGAGCCCAAGTCTAAGGGCAACAAACTAAACAAATCAAAAGACCATGGGGGAAGCTAAGTGATACCTGTTGTAGCTGTTGTGTAGTGTTTTATGACTGGGTTGAATTAAAGCAGGTAATGTCAACTTCACAGAAAGGATTACCAGTATAATTTAAACAAAAGGTTGTATTAGGGATATTGTCAAAGTTGCCTATTAGGTGGATAAAAAAGATTTCTTAGGTTAGGTTTTCTCACCTTGCCTATAGCAGTTACTGATAGTGAAATTTTGATTACAGCATTATTCTGACAAATGAAAAGATAGCATTAATGGGGGTAAAAATCTCATTATGATATGGAGCCTTGTTCCAATGTCTTGGGAAAAGGCATTTACACTGTGGAAAATATCAGCCTCTTGTCCTGGTTTGCATTTGACTGTCTCTGCTTATGGCATCAGGCAGCTTGGTGAACCTTCTGTGTGCCTCATACATTAGGCACGAGACTTGCTCCTTAAAATTTATCTAGTTTTAGCTTACAAAGCTTTAAAAATAGCAGTTTCTGCTATAGTAATTTTATGGAAGAAAGTTGGATTGGAAGAACTCTGAAAAATTTAGGACCTGGTTTAGTATATAGGTAGGTAACAACTCAAAAACAATGTATAGTTACAATCTAATAACAGGTATATTATAGTTTTTCTCTGGAAACATAACTTTTTCTCTACATTGATCAAATAGAAATATCTGACTTGAAAACTTCTTGAAGCTAGGAAGCCAAACCAATGAAGACTTCAGAGTTTATTTATGGTATGGGCCTGCCAGGAAGTGACAATTTTTTTTATTCACTGTAAGGCTGGAAATACTTAAAGTCGGGCATTTTATGCATGTTTTCAAATATGACATTTTAGTCAAAGTTTTGGTAATATAACCAATATTTTCAATTGTATTCTGCTATGAAGAGAGAGCAGATTTTTATTGGAGTTATGCAAATAACCATATAGCTATAAGAATATTCACAGTTTTTCAATTCTTGGAGGAGTCAAGTAAGAAACAAACGTTTTTATCTCTGTTTACAAAAGTATACTTTTACCAAATTGCAGTAAATTATGGATAGCTTAAGAGAGAATTTCCTTAAATCTGTAAAATATTTGAGTAAAGAATGTACAATGTTTTAAATAACAGTTATAAAACCATCTTCATTAGTTATTTAATTTCATGTAATCAATTTATATTCTGCTTGATCTCCATTAGTAGTTTCATAAATCCATCAATTTATTAGAGTTCTAGAAATTTTTAAATAGTCCATTGGTCTAAAAGTTATCAGAAACCTGTATTTAAGAGTACCTGTTGGAGTCTTTTTCATGAATCTGATTGCATTTTTAGTGAATAATTCTAAACGATAACTGTGTATTACAAAAATATAGCCATGGCTAAATATCTGATGAAAGTTTACAATTGAGAAGGAAATTTTATTTCTATTATATAGCATTTTAAGATAACAACCAGAATTTATGACTGATAACATTAGATTTTTATGAATTATAAAATTTTCGAAACATTTATATTAACCTATCTATAAATGCAATTAAAGGATCTAGTATCACTTATCACTTGAAAATGTTTCTTATATAATTTAACAAATAAGCCTAAGCACTTACATCTCATCTTGTAGAGAGATTATCTTTTGAGGCTTTCCAGGGGTTCAACTGGAAAATCTCAAAGTTAATTTTCAGTCAAAAATATTTACTCCAGTATTTGATTTTGGGGGATGTTTGTCAAATGTGCCAAAAGGCTCAAAACATTTAATGAAAACAGAATCACAGATAACTGTGAAATAAGTCATTTATTTAACCAGAATGATAGTCAAAAGATTTCAAAAGCAACACAGAAAGTCATGTAGGTGTAAAAACCTTGACTCTTTTAAAGCTGTTTTCCTAAGTCATCAAAAACCTCATAAAGGCAACACAGTAAATTAAGACAAAAAATCTTTATTTCTTAGACAAGCTACCAAAAAGGTAAAGAAAAATCTTCTTCGGTGTGATTGTTTCTTCTTATGGACAGCTCATTTAGATAACCTGGAAGTCAAACCTGATAAAAAGGGTACTTAAATTAATCAGACATAGGAAGAATGTGTCCAAGAATATGAGTATAACAACTCAGATACAGCAATAAAAGCCAAGGGTATGAAATCAAATTATACTGGAGTAAAACATTGCTTTCCTAGACCTTTAAGATCTCTTCAAGATTTTATTGTTAGGCCATACAGCAGAGTTAGAATTGGAGGAAAAATGTTACAGGAATTGACAAAAAAGTTGGAAGAGGGAGTTAATCCCCAGCCAAGTAATAAAGATGCACCATTTTAAGTGGGTAAATAACAGAGGACAATGATGTATGACCTGCAAATCATGTGCCGTGAGGTGCAGCAAAAGTTGAAGTTTTGAGATATAAATCTGAGAAGTTTCAAAAGGAAACAGATTTCAGAAATAAAAATCACAACTTCTTGCAATTTTACTAAGAGCAAATCAATACTTTAAGAACACCTTGCTATTCTAACATAAGGGACCAAATTTTTAGTTTTGTATTTGTGTCTTTTCAATATCAAAGCATACTTCTTAGACTTTATAAATTCCTTTTAGTTATAGCCAACTTGACTACATATGAAATTCCTTTTATAATTATTTTTTGAACGTTATTAAGATTTTGCTCATACCATTGACATGCTTAGACTTTCTGGTTTGTTCTATATTTTCTCTTTCTTAAATAACCAGTCATTTTATTTTAGAATACAATTTTACCATATAAGAGTCTTTCTCTTGCAAAATTATTTCTCTCAATAAAGAACACATTTTGTGACTTATAATTTTTAAATTCAAAACACATCTTTTTGGCATAATTTATGTAGAGAATAATATATTAGAATTTTAATTCTTGGTAACTTTAAATTTTACTGAAAACCTAGGAAGCAAAAAATTTGAATTCTGTCATATATCAGTATTTTATAGTTGAGAACGATTTTATAATTTTTAGAAATATGTTTCCTTATAACATTTTTTTCCTTAATTGGAAATGATCCAAACCTTTAATGAGTATTATTTAACTTAACAAAAAATAACTTTAAGATTAAGTTACATAAAATTTATTTATAAATGTTTGTTCCATTTACAATTATCTAATTTAAGAATTATGCCTAGTTTACCTATGAAAACTGAGATATTAGAGCTGTCATTATTTCAAGTTTTTTAATTAAGGAATTTTCTAGCCTGTTAAATCAGGTATTTACCTTGGTAAAAACATTAACATTAAATACATGAGTGTCTTGTTAACTCAGAAAATGCAGCTTTTTATTAAATCGATAATATTAAATCTTATTTATCAAAAAAAATCACACAAAGATCATCCTATTTTAAGCTAAGTTTATAGTTTTATAACCTCCATGTCAAGCCCTGACTCTTTAAAATATGTATCAAAGACACGTATAAGACTGTCTGACCAGTAAACCCAGGCAAAATGTATGTCAACAATTTTGAAGATATTTCTATTATCTTACCGATAATTTTAAAACCAGCTTATGTAAGATTTACTTAAGTCATGTGAATTAAAAGGATATTTGGGTTAATTATTATATATTTTATGATAACTCATTTATTTAAACAAATTGGAATAAAATTTTTTTAGATGTTTCTGGCTGACTACACCAGATTTTATTGTGCAGACACAACATACAACATAATACATGTATATATGTATAAACACATACATAAACACATAAAGATCTTATAGCTTCCTAGAATTTTAGTCATGAGATAGTAAAACATATAAACTCCTTGGTTTATAAAACACAGTTGGATTCAAATTATTTCTCTGACAAAACAAGATAAGACTAAGTATTAAGTTTTTTTAATGGCAATCTTATAGAGGCTGTGAACCAAATTTTGAGTAAGGCAGTTTGGGTCAGTTACCAATATACTGGATTAAATAAAGAATAGTTAACTGTGAAAATGTGACTGCATTATGTGGGGAGGCCCAATAGATAAGAGTTATTCTAACAAAATCTGTATAGTATTTTCATGGTCTCAATTCTTTGTCCTTGAAGTCTAAAATATTGCCATTCCTCTTGGTATACAGAGGGTATCTTTATGTGGGAATTTCATCTTCACAAAAGAAGCAGTATGAAGGTTAAAATGATTTTCTTTTATATATGCTGGTTTTCAAGTGTTTTACTTAGTCAGTATGCCAGAATAGCTGAGGAGTTGTGGAAAAAGAGTTTATCTTAGAGAAGACAAAGGAGGAGGAATTATAAGACAAGGAGGAGAAAGCTCTGGAGAGGAAAGAGTTTCAGCTGGCTTTGAGACAGTATTTTGTAGCCAGACAAGCTTTGAATCCTGAATGGTTCTCTTATTTGACCATGAGTCCCAGAAAATATGTTGGCATGCCTTTGAATTTTGAGAGCCCATTTTATGGGTGCTCTGGTTTAATATACAAATATACAAAAGCCAATTAAATGCAAGTGCTAGATATGCAATGGCCAAATAAATGCAAGCACAGAGACAGAAAATAATGTACTTGCCAAGAAGGATGATAAGCTACCTTCTCCAACTAAAGAGAAAGGGAAACAAGAATGACCCAATTTGTATGATCAACTTTCACAGTTGTTTAAGAGTGTTAATTTCTACACATTTATGAATTTTCCAGTTTTCCTGGTTACTGATTGCTAGTGTCATCCTATTGTGGTCATAAAAGATACTTTGTATGATTTCAATATTTTTAAATTTATTGAGACATTTTGTAGCCTAACATAGTGAATCTTGAAGAATATTTCACATGAACTTGAGAAGAATGTGTATTTTTACTATTATCAGGTGGAATGTTCCATATGTCTATTGGGTATATTTGGTTGATAGCGTTTTTACGTCCTCTATTTTCTTATTGCTCTTCTGTCTATATGTTCTATCCATTATTGAAGATGAAGTATTGAAGTCTCTGAGTATTATTGTAGAACTGTCTGTTTCTCTTTTAAGTTCTGTCAATAATTGCTTCATATATTTTGGGGCTCTTTTGTGCATATGTGTATAATTGATATATCTTGATGAATTGACCTTCTTATTAATATATGATTTCCCTTTTGTCTTGTAACAGTTTTTGACTTAGTCTATTTTGTTATTAATATAGACATTTAAGCTCTCTTCTTTATTTGCATAGAATATATTTTCTTCCATCTTTTTACTCTCTACCTATTTGTGTCTTTGGATATAAACTGAGTCTGTTGTAGACAGCATACAGATGAATCACTTTTCTTTTTGAGTATTTTTGTTTTTAAAATTGATTCATAATTGTGCATATTTATGAGGTGCATATGATATTTTGATGCACACAATGTGTAATGATCAAATCAGGGTATTTAGGATATCTGTCACATCAAATGTCCATCGTTTCTTTGTGTTAGGAATATTCCAAATCTTCTCTTATAGCTGTTTTGAAATATACAATAAGTTGTCATCAACTACAGTCACCCTACTGTGCCACTGAACACCAGAACTTATTCCTTCTATCCAACTGTGTGTTTGTACCCATTAACCAACCCTTCTTTATCACTGCCCATTCCCAGCTTCTGATAACTATCATTCTACTTTCTACCTCCATAAAATCAACTTTTAGCTCCCACATATGAGTGAGAACATGTGATTGAATCATTTTTCTTAATCCACACTACAAATCTGTCTTTTAACTGGTGAGTTTAATCCATTTACATTTAAAGTGATTACTGATATGGAAAGACTCATTTGTCATTTCCCTATTTGTTTTCTATATTAGTTACATCATTTTTGCTCCTTAATTCATCCAATTCTTACTACTTTGTATTTTTTCATATTTTACCATTTTGATGCCATCCTCATTTCCTTTTTTGTATGTTAGTGTTTTTTATTGGTTACCCTGGGAATTTCAATTAAGTAGGCAGTCATGCATACAGATCTGGAGGAAGTAAGGGCTGGAGAAATAAATTTGAGAATAATTGGTATATAGATGATATTTAAAGCTATGGGACTAGATGAGCTATTTTTGGAAGAGAATATAGGCACAAAAGAGCAGAAACTGCAGGAGCAACCCCTGAGAACTTTAAAACCTAACATCTCTATTGATGGATAATTTGTATTTACCCTTTAAATCTTGTGAATATGTGACACAACTGCCACTTAGGTATCTTCACTGGTCCTCATTACTGAAGGAACTAAGGTGGAAAATGCTTTCCTATGTTAGCTATTAGAACAGGATGAGTTCTAGTTTTTCATTTCTAAGGCTCTTTTTCAATATCTCCTTTTTCTTAAATTCATTATTTACCCATTGACTTAAAAAATATTTTCTTTTCAATCTACCACTCACCTCCTTAATTTTCTCCTTGTATATTCTCTTTAGAAAAAGCAACAAATTCTGTATTTACATTTGGTGATTCCTTAGCTGGGGCTGACAAGGAAAAAGATTTGTGCTAATGATGTCAAAGGCATGCATTTAACCACATATGTGACACATATGAACTATACATGTCTCGTTCTTTGGCCAAAGCTCGCATTACTGACTTGACTAGCTTTCTCTCAAAAGCATATCTTTAATCACAAGGGTTGAGAATGGGGATGATTCTTATGGAGGAACAACTCTGCATTCGCATTTTGTTGAAGGAAGGCCAGGATTGTTACCTTTATATCTCAATGATACTACATTCTGACCCTTAAAACATAGCTTTTTGTTTGTGGGAGGCAGTTGGGTTATGAATAACCATGCCATGCCTACACCGAAAGCTTAAAAACATGTAATAATAGAAGCTAATTGAACATAGTTTACCACTTGCTTTTTGCCTGGTGTCTAATTCCTGTTATTCACTGTATGCAGCCTGTTTCATTCTTGCCTCCCCAGCTGCTTGTCACCTGAAAAATGGATCTCTCACTGTTTAACTCTTGATATCTGAGAATCGGAGCACTGGAAAGTTGATATTCTGAAATCCCCCTTGGGAAAATCAGAATAGGGAAGGTCAGGCAGTGCCTGACAGTGGAGCAGAAGCATTTCTCAGCATAGTTGCAATATGATTTGAGCAACGTGGATAACATGACTCCTAAGATTTGATTGGGGCCCTTGGAAAAAACTTACTCTTCCTTGTACTATTCCCCCAACCATGCCTTCTGTCTTGCCTAACTTACAGAAGCTGGAAAACATATTTGCTAAACTCCTATAAGATTGAGTTCCTAATCACCTCACCATGGCAACTCTATCATTGCCTAAACATATGCTGTATGTAGTCCTTTTGAGAACTCCAGTGTTTGTTAAAGGAGCCCACGTTAGTCTTCTATGGAATGTTAAGGAGCCTTCATAGAGAATAAGTTCCCAGGTTTTTCTCAGGGTTAGAAGGGGGCTCGGGCTTGGCCTTAGATTCCTAATTTACTAAAGAAAGAGTGGTGAGCGATGATACTCCTATCAGCACTTCTTAGCCTGGGTTTCATTGATGGTCTGTGGGGAGTCTCTGAACCTTCATAAACTGAATGCAAAATATGGTATGTATGTATGTATATTTTTCTCCAGAGGGGAGAGGGTTCATAGCATTCATCAGGTTTTCAGAAAATTGTGTAACTTTTTTTGTACCTCCGAGAGCCCTTGCCTTAATTGATCTGTTAAATCCAAATTGTGCTGTATCTACTCTTTAAATTTCATTAAAATACCATGAAAATAAATGGATTAAAACAGGATTTTAAGAAAAAGAAGATATTCTTAACTGGCATTAAAACCCTTAACCTGCTTGCTACTCTATCACAGCGGTAACTGGTGACCACGCCCCAAATGTTAAGATAACTGCTAGCCCATAAAATCAACCATATTAAATGGCATACAGTGTCCATTGAAAAGGAGTGCTGCCCTTAGCTAAATGGTTGCTGGCCTCTCACTGCTATTAAGGGATTGGCGTAGCAATGACTCCAGACCAACTTACAAGGTAGAAATGAAAGAATGAATGTTGCAGTGGTTTGCTGCCAGCTATTGTGTTACATAATTTTCATAAACTCAATTCTCATAACCATCTTGTGAGGTAAATATTGATATCCTAATTCTATAAGCTCAGAACAGTGAAATGATTTGCTAGAGGTCTTTCAAGTGTCAGAGCTGAAATTGAATCCTCGTATTTTTGCTGTTGCCCAGGGTCTTATGGGGAGCCTGGCACCAGCCGTAGGGAGGGCATCCCAAGGGGTGTTTGAGCCAGACTTTGGTCTTTGAGCCTGAGAAATAATTATTGCCCACATCTTTAAGATAGGTGGGTAGTCTGTGCTCTGGGGTGACTCAGTTGCTTTAGCAAGTGCAAGTCCTATTGCTGGGGAGGCCACTGTTCTGTCCACTTGAGCAGCTTTAAGTCTTGATTGTTTGTATGTTCTCTAAATAACACTGACATTAGCCCACACTGAAACCACCTCCTCAGGATTTTGAAGTGCTGTACAAAAAGCTAAGAGAGAACATTGTCTAACGCCATATGAAAGGACTTGAATTTGTCTGGTGAACAAAAATTTTGCAGTCATAACACCTTTTACTCCCACGGCAAACAGAACTTTTTCTTTGTGAAGGAAGCAAGCAAACATTCTTTTCAGAATGATGAGGGTCTTTAAAGGGACAGTGCTAGCTCTTCAGTTCTTGATTTCCTTCTCTTTGAATTTAATGCCATCAGTGAGAAAAAACAGGCTTCCTGATGCATATTCTTGAAAACACTGAAAGGAGAATTTGTGTTTCTATTACTTGAGTAGATCCATGTGGGCATTACTGACAAGCTAATAAGCGTGGTACTTCAAAGTGTGGTCCACAGCATCCCTGACATTAGAATCACCTTAGTGCTTATATAAAATACAGATTCCTAGACTCCACCCTAGACCTACTGACTCAGAATCTCTTGGTTTGGAAGGATGGGGCTCAGTAATATGCATTTTAAGCTACCCCTTTGGATACTGTGTACACTAAAGTCTGAAAATCACTGCAGTGGAAGTATAAATCCCATGATAAACTGAGTTGGCGTAATTTAGCTAAAATGGCTTTTGGCTAAAACGAATCCAGTAACTGCTTACATTCCTGGAGAGAAAGCCAAGTTAAATACAGCTTTTCTGTAGTGAATTTGCACATGAAAATGAGTTGAAAAAATTGCAAGTAGGAGCTTTGCTCTCTTCAAGAGCTTGAAGGGCTGGTAGACATATTCTGTGATACTCCAAAGGTCAGAACTATTGTCATTATCTTAAAACAAGAAGGGGCAGACTTGGAAAGATAGATCTGCAACTAGACTGGTCTACCTGGGTTGAAGCGGGCACAGATCCAGCTGCAGAGGAGGAAGTTCATAGTGTAATAAGCAGAACAGGTTACCCCCAAATATGGAAACACAGCTTGTGAGAGCCTAGGCCAGTAACTTACTGTGTGTGTGTGTGTGTGTGTGTGTGTGTGTGTCTGTGTGTGTGTGTGTGTATCTGTGTGTCTGTGTCTGAGATGGGGTGAAGAAACTTCAATGGCAAATTGAGGAGCAAACAATATAGTAAAGGTCCTCTTATATGATCAGTGCTAGAGGTAGCTAATCAAAAAATCAATTACATGAAATCTTAAAGATACATATCTAAATATCTCATTTTAACTTAAAACATTAATTTAAAAGTTTTACTTTTTATTCTCTATCAAATGCTGTGCCCACAAATATCCTGATATTAGTCATACTTCTTGTCTTCTGTCTGAAGGTGTGAATCTTCAATTGTCCCAATGTCCTGAACCTCAAAGCTGGAATTACTCATTTGATGATTATGAAAGAGCGATTTTGTTTGCAGTCCAGAGCCAAGCTTCTGCGGGGTGTTCTAGATGATAAATCTAGCTAGGGAAAGTATTCTGCCCTCTGTTTATTACTTTCTCCCAAGGAGGAAATAGTGTATCCATGGAGAAATCTAATTACAACTTCCTTTGCCTTTTTTGGAATACAAAGGGATAGATTTCTCCCTAACTTACCTATGGAGACATATGTATATAAAAGAACAGGTAAACAATTAAGCAAGTGAGCAGGCAGGGTTTTCAAATTAAGGGACTTTAATCAGGAAACCACCATGTTACTCATTTTCCTTTAATGAAACTCGGTGACCTTTGGCCTACCTGCTTAAAAACAGTAGTCATAAGGTATTAGTCTCCTCTGTTCTTGGGAAAAGAACATTTGGATTTCTCATGATACAGAATTTGAACTCACGTCAGATGAGTTGGACTCCAGAACCCAATGAGATTGAAACTCTAGTGTTGGAAGAATTCAAATAACATGAATGTTGAGGGTTGGTCACTGGATAAGAATTCAACCTAGGTATGTTAAAGTTCATCTCTTTTAATTATGCCTTGACCTTTCAATTTTTGCGGTATTGTATCCAAGGCAAAATTTTAAATAGTGTCAGAAAGATATTATTTCCAAGCTTAATTTTAAATTTTTATCAAAGCAAGATGTACTCACAGTTTAAAAAGTCAACTTTTACTGCAAGACACATACACGAGAATAGCAGTCCTCCTACCTGCCCTCATCACCCTTGATTCCTGTTTCTCATAGTAACTTCTGTTAATGTCTTCATAATTTTAAATGATGTCATGTTTTATTGCTTTTTCTTGATTTTTAACTTTGACATTAATTTCATACTGTTTAGTATGAAGATTTAGCTATCAAAATCTCCCTCCTCTCATACAGATATATTTTTTCCTCTCATTCCCCCTATTTGTGGCTAAGTCAATATTTAGTATCTATAGTATGACTATGTAAATATTATGAACTATGTAATATATATGATTATATTTTCTTCCAAATCCTGTTTTTTCTGGGCTCATATATGGTTTACTTTTTTTATGTTCCTATTTTAATTCCAGTAGAACTATAAGCTGTTAACACAGGAATGCACGGGAAGTAACTTATCAGTTCTATTTTTTTTTTTTCATGAATACATCCCTCCAAAAGCTCCCCATCATCCTCTTTCTGGACTGGTTGCTCTTTAGGTCTGCTGTACAGCTGTCATCCTGGAGTTTCCCTTCACCATCATCAAAGAACTTGATTTTTCTTCTGGACTGGTTCTGTGTTTTCAGGATCCTATGGTATCATCTTTTTTGGTTTACTCCCTTGTTTCTGGGAGAGCTCATCTTTTCTTTTTTGAGACCTTACGTGTCTGAAAATGTCTTTATTCTATCTTCATATTTGATGTGAAGCATAGAATTTTAGGTCAAAAAGCATTTGCCCCCAGAATTTTGAAGGCATTGCTCCTCTTTTACTTTCTAGTATTGTTTAGAAACTCGGTATTATTCTCTCTCATAATCCACCATATGTCTCATGTTCTTTCTCTCTAAAATTCTCATTCTTGGTACTCTGAAACTTCATGATGTGCCTTGTATCTTGTACTAATTATTGTACTGGGATTTTTATATCTGTAGACATGACTCTTAAATGTTAAGAAATTTCCTTGAATTATTTGTTTAATTTTCTTTATTTCCTCTCTTGCCTGAAAGCACTTTAAATTGGATGTTGAATGTCCTGGACTGACCCTGTATTTTATTATTTTTCTCCTAGTGTCTATCTTTGTTCTTTTGTTGTAATTTCTTGAAAAGAATTTTCAAATTCCTTCAAACCTCTGTATACATTTATATATACATACGTTTAATTTCTGAGACCTCTGAATTTTCCTTTTCTTACAGCATCATTTTTTTCTTATTTCATGGGTAGAATATCTTAACTTTCTAAAGATATTATTATAGCTTAAAAATATTTTCTTCTATTTTCTGCTTTATGTTTCCTACAAACTACTTTTGTTCTGTTTCATGTTAAAGACTGCCCTCACGTGTATGGTGGTCAATGATCATATGTTTGTATTTAAGAGTGAGGCATTTAACGCTCATTGGAAGTACTTCTGACCATGATGGAATAGCTGATACAAACTTTCTCCCCTGCCATAAACAACTGGAAAACTGGACACAATATATAAAACGATTATTTTTTTAGACTTTGGAATAGAGGCAGTACACAACTGTGATCTATTAGAGAAGCAAAATAAGCAAGATGATCCCTATGATCACCCCAGATTTCTGCTTGGAGGCACTTTCCAGATCTTAGTGCAGGGAGATGTGTACCTAGTACAGTTTGAGAAGTCTGAGATTGTAGTTTAGGGAGTCTAAGGCAGCTGTAATTTGCAGTGCAGGGTACCTTGAAATTGGCCATAGATGGAGAATTTATACCTTGGCAATCAGCAAATGCTACAAAATCAGGGTTGTTTGCTTGTCTGTTTGTATCCATTCCCCCAGAGGGTCTATTGGTAAACATTTACCAGCATGCCATTGATAATACTCCTGTCCTTACGTGTACTTTGACTTGAAAAAATGTGACAGAATAAATACTCTAGAAATAGACCTACACATACATGTTCAATCAATTACTGACAAAACAGCCAAAGTAATTCACTGGAGAAAGGATAGCATTTACAGGAAATGGTACTGGAACAAGTAGATAACCACATGGGTAAAAAATGAACTTTGTCCATTACCTCACATCATACACAAAACTTACTTTAAATTGATTATAGAACTAAACAAAACTAAAACTATAAAATTTCTAAAGGAATCTATAGGAGAAAATCTTTGCAACCTTGCATGAAAGGAGATACGAATAGCCAATAAGAACATTAACAGATGCTTAACATCATTTATTAACAGAAAGATGCAAATAAAAACACAATGAGATAAAACACAATACTACTACTCTAATACACCCACTAGAATGGCTATGATTGAAAAGACTGATAATCTTAAGTTTGGGGAAGGATGTGGAACCACTGGAACTCTTATATACTGCTGGTATAATATGATACAGCCACTTTTGAAAGAGTGCTGAATCCTAACCACTAGACAACTAGGGAAGACGTAACAGCCACTTTTGAAACTAGTTTGGCCATTTTTTTATAAAGGTCAATATACTTTTACTATATTATCCAGCATTTGGACTTCTATCTCCTTATACTGTCCAAAGAAGGGGAAACAGAAACATATGATCACAAAATAACATGTGAACATTACATCCGAATGTTCAAAGTAGCTTTAGTTATTATAGTCCCAGACTGGAAGTCAACCAAAATATCTATCAACATTTAAAAGAACAAAACATGTAGTATATTAATAAAATGGAATATTACTCCATAATAAAAGGAAAAGAGTACTGGAAATATATAAATATATATAAAATATATAAAATATATAAATATATATAAAAACATGGGTTAATTTTGAAACATGCCGAACAAAAGACACCAGATACCAAACAATACATATTGTATGATTCCATTTAGATGAAATACTGGAGCAAGCAAAACTGATCCATAGTTACCAGAAAGTAGATCAGTAGTTATTTGAGACCAGTAATGCAGTGGGATTGACTGTAGATGGAACTCTTTTTTTGTTGTTGTATGGAAATGTTCTATATCTTGATAGTGGTATATACTAACATCCACATTTGTAAAGACTCAATTAATTTTACACTTAAGTGGGCGTGTTTTACTTTGAGAATCACTGAATTTAGAAAGCAATGCTGACTGGAAGTTATTTATGGGTAAATGGGGCCTGTCTCTTTGTGAGCCTCACTGTTGGGTGACAAGCTGGTTTTTTCATTAAAGACCACGAAATGTTATTAGGTCTTTCCAAAACAGTATGGCTTAGATTTTGTAGAAACGATTTTTTGTACTCATTTCATTGTTTTACATAAACTTTAATTACGCTTCATAATAACCATTATAAGCACAAGTGACACACAATTTGGGAACTAAAACATTTGACTCTTCTTAAGCATGTAATTCAACTGGTGGGAAGTGAAGTGTGAATGTATCCTAGGGCATAATCTATGTGCTTTTATTAACAGCATGCTGAGGCTATAAGCATGTGTTACAGATGGAACTGAAGTTTTCACTTAACCTCATTAGTTAAGTAGAATTTGGTAAAGAGAGGTAAAAATCTAGGCAGCCATTGAGCAGTCTGCAACAGGTGAGTTCAGCGGGAGATTATTGTGTTGCAAGGTTTTAGCCACTGGGATGGAGATCTAGGGAAGGACTTTCATCCTGAGGTAGGTGACTGGTATTGGGGAAATATAACTAAACATAAAATCTCCTGCCAATCCAGTAAAACCTCTCTACAAAATGTGGAAAATAATGAAATATTATTGAATAAGCATTAAACCAGACTGTGATGTACATCACAGGCAATCCCCTAAAGAGATTGCAAAGACAAAAAGACTCTCATCCTTTTGTTGTATATGTTAATCCATTACATACATGTTAATTGTATCTATCCAAAGGAAAAATAACATTTCTTATCTTTTTGACAAGTAGGAAGTAACATCTTGGAGCTCAATTTCCACAGGGAAAGAGGGTACCATCCTTCTTGATTTTTACTTCTAAAAGAGATGTCTCCTTGACCCCCAAGAATTACATTTCTGGGATACAAAACTGGCAAGAATCTTATTTATAATCCCAAGTTTTCTGAAGAAAATGCTAAAGGAAGAGGACGGGGGGGAAGGTTCTTTCCTTTTCTTTCTTTCTTTTTTTTATTTTTTAATTTTTTTTAAGACTAGTCAAGTGCAGTAGTGAGGAGGGGGGTTAAGTAGTAGAACAAGGAGTTCAGTCTGTAACTGACTGTGAACAATCAAGTGAGATAACTCACTACCTTTGGACCAGCCTCTTTCCTTTTCTTCACTGGGGAAAATTTTAAATGGAAATTTATTTTTAGATTTGTATTGACCCTTACAATCTCCCCTTTTTGTTACTATTTGCTAGTAAAACTACAGTTTTCTAATTATTTACATTGCTATTTCTATCTTTCTCTGGACGGATTGCAGTAGGCTAAATATATAGCAAGTCCATAATAAAATACAAAACAATTAACAGAATTACAATGGGATGAATTGAAAAATTAGTACAGTATTTGCCTTGGGGAAATAATCATTAATTATAACTAACATACCAATGCAAATGGTTAAAGCAGATTCTCGATTAACAATACAAAAAAGTTATCCTCATCATGTTAATTTTATAAACTCTTACGATATCTTTATTGTTTCTACTTTCAAATGATTAACTACTTGAGTACTATTCTGTAGTTTTTTAAATGAAATCTTACCCTATGCAAACCTAATTAATAGCTTAACTCTGGAGCCTGATAATTAAATTTTTTTACTGAGTTTTTCTTGTAAGGCTCAATAAATTTCTTGAGTTCTCATCAGTCATAGAAGTAACATTACATTTACAGGATAAACTAGGCCCTTCAGTAGTTATTCCATCTTCCCAAAGAATTTCTCCCAGATGAAAAACACAAAGACAGCATTATCTAGTATCAAATTCTTGGTAATAGGCACTCGTTGAAGGGCACGGATTGAATTTCTAGGTGTTTAGTGTATATGGCTGTAATAGTTTCAAGTCTAGAGGACAAACCCAACTTACGGGCTACTTTTCACCTTGGTACAAACCAGTAGTTATAACAATTAAGTAAATCTCCATAAATAACAGGCATATTCACCTTTGTTTATCTGTTTATACCAGGACTGGAGAAAACTTATATCCTAAAATCGAGTGATCTTAGATCTGTCTTCTGCAGTCTCTATCCATAAATGCCAGATCTTGGTCCATCTGTTAATTAGATGCTTTTCTTTTCGATACCATCCTCCCAATCAAACCAGTTAACAAAACATTTCTGTAACAAGTTTAGGGCTTGAGTAACTACCATGAATGTGTAGTATTTTTACTTTGATATTATGAAAAATAGTAATGAATGTGGTCTTTTATTCTGCCAATAATCAGACTTGAATTTATAAATTCAGGCCATGTTTATACTGGGAGTACAACTTAGAGCTGATAGGAAGTGTGACTGTAGGAACCATTATTGGGAGTACATAAAGGGGTATAACAAATAACATGCTTATTTTCTAATAAAACGTGATTCTTATGAAAAAAACTATAGTATAGCAAGGCAGTCACAATAATATGTTTGTTAGAATACCTCCTTTCAGTTGAGTTCATTACCAATATTGATTTGGTCACTCTAGAAAACTAAGCTTCAAATCCTTTGTGGAAACCATAGTCTACTCCTCCTGAGAAGCTGGCTTCACGTGGCAAGCATGACTCCATCTTGGTTGTCTTTTGCTCTGATAGCCGTATGAGTGATCACCAGCACTCGAAAGGGTCCCATCCAGCATTGTGACAACCTGTCTTTCCTTCAGAACAAAATCGCCCAGTTTGATAGGTGACAGATTTCTTCCAGTAGGTGCCTCCAGGTCCTTCTGACTTTGTCTCAGGATTTCTAGAAAAGAGAGAAGCTCTTTTAAGTATTGAACATGATTGAGAGGATTCAGTTAAAGGAGGCAGAGTAAATGGTTTCACACTCCAATTCACAGGCCTGCCAAACATAAGTTCTAAGAGAGATGACATCGTTACTTATTAGAGTTGCTCTAATTTTTAATAAAGCTAATTTTAACAAATGTAGTGGTTAATGTCCAGGTCATTTTAACCCAGTAGATTGCTGAATCTTAGCTAATGAGTCTTAGAGTCTGAGTAATCCCTTCTACTTACAGTGTGATGGCTTATAGTAATCTGCAAACATTTATATAATTCCTGGACAACAGCAGACATAAAACAATTTCCTTTGTCTGGTTTAATAAGCTCTGGGATCCCCAAAGTGGGGAATATGTGCATTAAGACAGCCTTTTTACCACTGTCTGACCATAAGCCTTTCAAAAAGGAAAGACTTTAGGCCAGACATCATGCATACCACACCATAAGACAAAATCCCTTACTTTCTTACACTTTCTTACCTTCTATAGGCATTATTTCTATGAAATCTAACTGCCATTGGCTTCCTGGTAAAGGTAGTTGGGGAAAACATTCTGTACTTGGGAGTAGCCTGTAAAGAATGCTGCGGGCAAATAACAAATCTATTTTATATGTTTTGAATAATTTATGTTTTCAATAGGTATATTAAGAGTCTAGTACCTTTAAAATTCCTATTACTTAGATCATTTTGTGGATAATGCAACAAAAACTAATCAAGCAAATAAAACAAAGGTTTCTTGTATTAAAAGTGGAGCTTCTAAGTTTAGAGTCTGCCATGTTTTAGCAGCAGCTTTTGCAGCTGTCAGCAAAATCACTGCCTTTAGAGATTTTGTCTTTCTTCTCTGCGTGAGCTCTACAATGGATTACTGATATCTGAGTAGGCAGTTGTAAAGCCTCTAACAAATCAGCTCTCAATTATCCATGAGATGTTTTAGTTCTCACTGAAGTCAAGAATCCCCTATTTTTCCAATTTGTCCTGTTGTATGACATACACCAAACACACTCACTCACTCTAAGTTCAGAACCAAGAATTTTAGCTCTAGTAACTGTTATTACTTATCTTCTTGTGCCAACTTACTCCCAGACAAAACATAAGCTTCTAACATTTCATGATCAGTCACCACAGCATAGAAAGCCTTATGTTGGCCACTTTTATCCCGGGTACATGACCCTTCAGTAAACATCATAAAATGTGTATTTTGAAAAAGAATATCAGATAAATCATGTTGGAGCCTAGTGGTTTTTTTTATGACCATTGTACTGTCATAATCATCTGTTTGACCAAGATTTGGAAAAAGAGTAGCAGGGTTTAGGAAATTGCATCTCCTAAGCACAATAATAACATCGTGTAATGTTTGTTCATAGCCAGTCTGGTATACCAACAAATGCTGAGTTTTATGAACTTATAAAATAACTATCACCATAAGTAGAATATCCAAGTAAATCAAGTGACCCAATGTAAACATTTGAGCCTTTTCAATAAGTATGGTGGCTGCAACCACAGGTCAGAGCCATCCAAGTATTCCCAGTACCAGGGCATCCAGATTGGTCTATGGTCTAATCCTAAATTCAGAGTTAAAATTCCACCAGCAGCACCTTCATTTTTAGGAAAAAATAAACGAAAAGTTTTTTAGAGCTTGGAATCCCCAAAGCTGGGGAAAGACTATTAGCCAATTCCAGTTGTTCAAATGCCTTTTGAGATTTTAGGATCAGACCAGAGAATCTGGAGAATTATCATACAATTGCATTGTCAGAGGTTTCACCTGCTCTGTGAAAGCTGGTATTCACTGTAATACCTTACTAGTCCCAAAAATTGTCTAACCAGTTTTTTTTTGTAGTTGGCCCTTTCATCTGCATAATTAGCTGACTTCTAGAATATAACACTTTGCAGCCTTTAGCTGACAATGGATTCCCCCAAATACTTTTCTTCAGTTTGGCAATATTGCAATGTGTCTAGCAAGGCCTTAAGGCCCTGTGAAGCCAAAATATCAGCTTTGCATTGTTCTTTAGTTTCTAAGACTACCAGCAAGTCACCTACATTTTAAATAATTATAGAACCCCACCCCAGTAGGACAAATTTCTCTAAGTTTTCCTGTAAATGACTAGAAAAAAGAGGAGAGTCCTGAAACCCTTTTGGAATCCTCTGACTTTGTAACACTTACTTATGACCTCTTCATAAGTAGAAGTAAACAAAAATTTAGACTTATCCACTACAGAAAAAGAAAAAACACAGATCAATTACAGAAAAAAACTCTGTACATAATGGCACTGAAGTCCAAATAACTGTTAGGAACCACATGCATTAATGGAACAGAAAATTTATTTAATTTCTTGTACAAGTTTACATAGTAGTGAACCGTCTTCATCAAATTTATCTTCCCTCTTTACTGGAAGTGTGGAAGTATTACAGGGTAAGTATACTTTTAAAATTATCCCACTTTTTCCCTCTTTAACTTTTTATTTATTTTAGAGATGGGGGTCTCACTATGTTGCCTAGGCTGGATTCAAATTCCTGGGCTCAAAGGATCCTCCTGCCTCAAACTCTTGAGTAACTGGGACTACAGGCATGTACCACTGCACCCGGCTTTCCCTTTAAATTTTCTTATAACCAGTTTTATTCCTTATAATCGAGCTATAAACAAAGGATATTATTTTATACACTTCCATGGCTTATCCTTTTAGTAAACAATTTTTATTGGTTTTTCTGTCTTGAATTAGACCAGTATCATTATTCCCTAGGGCCCAATGCGATACATTAATTTGTTTCTGCCCCAGCACATGGGAACCAAATCAGATGCCCTTTTCCCAGGGAGCTCAGCAAACACTCCATCCACAGTATAAAATATGGTAGCCTTTAATTTGCATAGCATATCTATCCCAAATAGGTATATGAGAAAGTTAAAAAACATGTTCCTCAGTCCGAGGTTCAATCTATATGGGAACTACAGAGGAAAAAGGAACAAGTAGAATGCTGATGTGACATATTAACAATCTGTATTGGTCTATCAACAGATACAAAGTAAGAAATTTCTAAGTTAATTGCAGAGTAAGTAGCACCAGTATTGACCTAAAAATATAAGAATAGGTTGGCCTGAGGTAAAGTTACTGAAGTGTATGGTTCTACAGTTCCCAGCTCTGAGATTTCCCCAACCTGTCAATTTTGAGCCATTTACCAATTCTCTAGGGTTTTGCCCTTCTGGGATTTCTTGATCATCTTGTTCTTGGAATTTTTGCATCCTCCAGGGTCTTTCTCTATAGTTTCTTTTTAAGGTCCTGGCTTTTTGCAATAACAATATACAGTTTTACCTTCCTCCTTCGTTCCCTTCACAGGTTGACTAGAGTAGGGTTAGTCCCTTTAGTAAATAGTTCTGAGAAGCTGACGTTTTTAATTTTTTCTTTTGTCTTTCTCTGGATTGCCCCCAAACTGGGTAGCTGCTGCTAAGACTCGAGTAGCTGTCTGTCCTTGCCATCCTACCCCCTTTTCCTTGATTTTGTATGGTTGGTGTCTTAGTCCACTGGGCTGCTATAATAAAATACCTTAGACTGGGTAATTTATAAACAAAATAAATATACTGCTCACAGTTTTGGAGGCTGGGAAGTCCCAGATCAAGGTACCAACAAATTCAGTATCTGGTAAGGGCTCACTCTCTGCTTCAAAGATATGACACCTTCTAGGTGTGTCCTCACATTGTAGAAGGGGCAAATATGTTCCCTTTAGCCTCTTTTACAAAGGAACTAACCCCATTCATGAGAGAGCCCTCATGACTTAATCACTTCCCAAAAGGCCCCACCTCTTAATACTATCACATTGGGAACTAAGTTTCAAGATGAATTTTGGGGGTACACAAACATTCAGACCATAGCAGTTGGCAAGAGCCAAGACAGGTGAACAGGACTAGGTGTGCCCCTGTATTCATGCCAGTGAATCTTGAGACAGCAACAAATTACTGATGGAAATAAACTGAGGACTCGCCTGTTTCTGTGTACATCTTGGCAGTTTTTCCCAGCTTACCATTAGCAGAAAGGCTTCAAGTACAGCCATCAGCAACCCCTCTTGATGGGCTTATAAAGCCCATAGTTCTTCCACGGTTATGGGGAGTGGCTTATAGTTGGCTTCCCTTGGCCACAATACCCATTGGTGGGTCACCTTCTAGTCACTGATGCATTTGCTCTATGACATGGAAGAAGATTGCTGGCTATAGAATTCCCTGTAGCAGCAAGTACACATCCCCATATATGGGGCTATAAGCTAAAAAATGTTCTGGAATGCTGCAAACTTCTGCAAGTCTTTATGGGTACAGGAAATGAAGGCTTTAAATGAGTAATATCGGCTGGTGAGAGAGGCACATGGACCCAGGCGGCCTGGGTAGCTTCTCAATGGCATCAGCTTCACAGGTAATCTGAATAGGAAAGGCTGGTCTTCCTTATATTGAGATAAGAAAAATACAGGATTCCAGTTGGCCCTCTGTATCCATAGGTTCTGCATCTGCAGAACCAACTGTGGCTTAAAAATACTTGGAAAAAGATGATAAAAAATAACAATGTGATAATTAAAAAATAATACAAATAATACAGTGTAACAACTATTTACAAAGAATTTACATTGTATTAGGTATTATGTGTAATCTAGAGATGATATGAATTATACAGAGAGATGTGCATAGGTTATATGCAAATACTATGCTATTTTATATAAGGGACTGGAGCATCTGAGGATTTTGGTATCCTTGGGGGTCCTGGAACCAATCCCCTATGGATACTGAAGGATGACTATATATGGCACTTTGGTTTCTTTACCCATGTTGGTATTTATCAGCTTGACAACCTTTTCCCAAGTAAAAAAGAGTGCAGCTACTCTCTATCTTGTTGCCTTCATACACAGACAGTCTTTCATCCAAATTCTCAATTATTCCCTGAGCACATCTCTTTATCACATCTGCTTTCCTAGCTACATAGTGTGTGTTTGATAAAGGACTTTTGGAGGTGGAATCCAGGGCTAAGACATGATATAGACTGAGGCTGGGACAAGAGGCATACAAACATGTGCCCTAAACAGGGCAGATAATTCATTACCAGCTACAGAAGTTGTAGCCTTCTTTCTCTTTGTGGGGAAATCCACTAATGAAGAGACCCACTCATCTAAAATATCATTGCTTCCTTCTTTCCAAGAGTCAGTTTGATGCAGGGAAAGATAAAAAGGTGCATGGGGATCAGAGACAGCTGGGACAGCAGAAAAAGGAGGAAGTTTCTGTGAAAAAGTGTGGCTTTAAATTCTTTTCCACAGAGGTTGCACTAATTTGCAGTCCCACCAGCAGTGTAAGAGTGTTCCTGTCTCTCCATATCCTCGCCAGCATTTGATGTTTTGGGATCTTTTGATAGACCATTCTATCCAGCAATAGCACTATTAGGCATCTACCCAAAAGAGCACAAAACATTCTACGATAAAGACATTTGCACCCGAATGTTTATGGCAGCACAATTCACTATTGCAAGGATGTGGAAACAACCCAAGTGCCCGTCAATCCATGAGTGGATTATTAAAATTTGGTACATGTTTACAATGGAATATTACTCAATCATAAGAAACGGCAGTGATCTAGAACCTCTTATACTTTCCTGGATTAAACGTAAGCCCATTATCCAAAGTGAGGCACTCCAAGAGCAGAAGAATGGGCTCCACTTGTACTCTCCATCAAATTGGTACTAACTGATCAACACTAGGGTGCTCACATGGCAGTAATACTCTCTAGAGATTGGGGGGGGGGGGGGATAAATCCACAACTAAAGGA